>QRDG01002030.1:0-77557 GCA_012064385.1 Puccinellia tenuiflora | reverse complement strand
GCCTTGCCCCTGCGTGGTTGAGGACCACCGCGTCGCTGTCCTCTCTCTTTCTCCCTCGTTCCCCTTACCTGCTCCCTTGCTCCTCCTCCCCGCTGGAACCCTAACCCAGCAACAAGGTGTTGTCCGCCGCTGCCCCTCGAATTGCCGCTGTTCTGCGCCGCATTGAGCTCGCCTGAGGTGCCCCTCCAGTCCGCCTCGCCTCCCTCTTCCTCCCAGTGCAAGCATCCCGTGCTGGGGAGCCCGAATGTCGAAGAACGGCGAGGACGCCCGGAACGCCGCATGCCATCGTTGCGGAAGCTCCCGTCGCCGTTGCGCCTCCTCCAGCTCCGCCACCATGTCCACCAGCTCCGCCTCGCCGTCCTCTTCCTCCTCGCCGACGGTGGCGTGCTGGGAAGCCGCACACCCGACGAATCGAGCCCCTGCTTCTTCCACTCCGACCGCCGGCTTCGCCGTCGATTCGCCGTTGCCGACCTCGCCATGATTCCCCGATCTTCCCCGCGGATCCCTGGTGAGCCCCGCCTCCGTTCTGGCCTTCTTCCCGCTCCCTTTTCCCTCTCGCCGGCGTTCCATCGTCGCCGTCAGTCACCGCTTCCCCGTCGCCGTGCACCCGGCCTGGGCTGGCCTGAGAACGGGGCCTTCGGGCTGGTGCCCGGCCGTTTGCCCAGCCTGGGCCGGCCGAAGGCTGGCCGCCTCGGGTGCCAGGCTAGCCCATGGCCCGGCCTGGCCGGCATGAGGCCGGCCCGTCTGCACAGATTGGATTTTCTTTTTAATAAAAATAAAGTGAATTTAAACAATTGATATCTATTTGTATATTGCTTCAAATACAGCAAATTAAATATCAAATTGATCAGCAAAATGAAACCTCTCTGTTAGTAACATTTCCATCCCCTTTTGAGGAATATTTTCTCCTTTATTCAAGAATTCCTAAAATGGTTTAAATAATACTAAAGTTGGAAAAATTCATAATTCGATAAATCTTTAACCAAAATTATGAATAAAATATCAATGTGATCAACACTTCAAATGCTATCAAATCATGGTAATATCAACTCATGATCACAAATATTTATTTGATGTTATTCATAAATTGGTTAAAAGAATTAAATTCAATTAACTATTTAATTCGCTATTTATTCTTCGGTACTCAGAAAATTACAAATAAGGTACCAAAATGATCGGAAGGACAAACCCTATCCACTCATGTCATGTTCATTTGAGCCACTTCTCTAATAATGTAATAATTTATACATAATGTAGTCATTAAGTTAAATATGGGGTTGTTTCCAATTAATTGCACTAATTATTTGGCTCCCCATTTAATTTTGCTATTTAATTTAGATGATGGTATCTTTGCATCAATTTGTCATGTCATCATGTGATTGTGCATTGCACCTTGGCTTCGTGTGATTTATTTGTTCTTTTGTGTTATTTTTGGGTATCGATAGATTCCGGAGTCGAGGGTTCCTCTACCTACCCCGACGAGCCGTACTACACGCCCCGGCAGCAAGGCAAGAGATAACCTAACCTTCTTGGCATCTAGCATCCAAATGTTTTATAAACTTATTTTATCCACCATAATATTGCATGCGATTCCAATGACAAGTTTTGATCAATACTAGAGTATCCTATGAATGCATGTTTTTCCCCGAGCCAATCACATGTTTCCCCTCCTATGAACCTTAGGTACGATGTGTTGGCCGGATACAAAAATATATTGTTGTTATATGCTAGCTATGCTTAGCCATGCTTAGTTGTTTATCTATTTATGTCCGTTGATTAAATTCCATACTGATGAATGATGATGAAATGTTCGGACATGGTGGTTGTTGTTGGTATTTAATTAATTTGCTTAATAGGCTTGGGTGAGTTGCCATCGGGGATGGTGTTTTTGCCTCACTCTTGCCCCTAAGTGCGAGTTCTTGTCTCTAGAACCAAGGTTTGAGCGTGCTGCCATTGGTGGGGACATATGGAATCCCCTTTAACTGAATAACTTGTGCGGGCGTATCCAAGGGTCCTCTAGTTCGATTTTCCATTTGCGTGTGAGTGGAAAAGAAATGTTGATGAGGATTTGTGTTTAGGGCGTGGCGATGGGGGCAGGCGCTGAAATAGGCTGAGTAAACTTGCCCTGTCGCCACAGATGACTCTTGGATAGTCTCACGTGAGGTAAAGGTTTAACCGCGCCCACTCACCGGCCTTCCCTGGAAGAGGGCCAATCAGGTGAGCCGGACGGTACCGGTGGGTAAATTAGTACACCCCTGCAGGGTAAATCTTTTCGAAAAGCCGTGTCCACGGTTATGGACACCTTGGGAACGGATTACGAGATCATGGAGAACCTTAACCTTAATTAAAAGTCGGCAGCTAAAGGTTGCATTACAACGTGTGATAAAAGGTTCATTTCCTCGAGGGTGATTCGAAGGAGTGTCTTTGGTGGAGATGAGTGGTTTTGGCTATAAGTTGGTTCGCCGAGAACCGAAGATGAAAGTTACTCTCTTACCCCTCTTTGGAAAACATTCTGAGTAGTCGATGCCATGGGTCATTTCTATCTTTGTTTATGAAATCTAGCTTTATGCAAAATAGCTACTAAACATCTTTAGAGCCTCCGTCAGCATTGGGCCTATATCGCCCTACTAAACTTGCGAGTACATCGTACTCAGTCTCTTTGCTGCCTTTATGACTTTGTTTCAGAGGAGGACGACACCGAGCAGCTAGGTGGGTTCTTCGTGGACGTCGACTAGTAGTCCGGGGTTCCCAGGTGGCAGCTTGGGACCGTGGAACAAGCTGGCTGGGTTTCTTATGTGTAGGCCTCTTAGGCCATATATTTGCATCTTGTTGTATTAGACAACGCTACTTCGCTTCCGCATGGTGAATTGTTGGGTCTGTGACCTTTTGTGTGTATATTTGTATCTTTCTCATATATGAGTTGCTATATGAGTTTTGTGTCGTAGAGTATGCAATGTGCCAGTTGTTCCACAAGTCTTGATCTCTTAACTATACATGATAGCTATGTCTGAGCTTATGGCATGATCGAAGTGTTGTGTGCCGATGATCCATTCCGAGCACACATGCCAAAGGTTTTGGCCTGGGATTGGTAAACCCAGTAAACTTCGATTGTGTAGCATGACCGGTTGCACAAAGCTTCACTGTATAGTTCTGGGGTCGGGGCGCTACACCAAGCGCGGAGGTCAGTTGGATTTCAGCAAATTTTCCTTAAGTGATGACCCGAGGTTTATCGAATCCGCGGGACATAGAGGTCGAAAGTGACCCCTCTCAAACAACCCTGCAATATCAAGATACAAGAAGTCTATTGTGTCTCCAGCACACCTAATAAAATGGTTAATTATATAGGTGCACTAGTTCAGCGAAGAGATGATAAAATACATGTAATAGGGATGGTAAAAGCAAGTGTTTGTAATCAGAAATAAAAATGGTAGCAAGGTAACAAGTAGAGAGGGTGAAAAGGCCGAAAGATCAATTATATCCACTAGAGGGGGTGAATAGGTGATGATCAAAATTTAATATGAAATCTGACACTTTTATCAATTGTTTACTGAGGTTGTCTAGCATACCCAAAGCATGTAGTTATACCAACATATATCTTGCAGAGTAGATCACAAGTAAATAAAGGAGTTAGGAAAATGGATCACAAACATGTAAGTCGGTGGCCCCCTTCAGTAGTACAGTATTTTGTACTTTCCGATCGGGCTGGATGGGTGGGGGATATGCGTACTTCATCGTGGTATGGGCTGACCCATATATCGACAACCACCGCCATCTTGCATGAGCCACGTGGGCCAGGGCCACCACTGTGTCATGGGAGGGAGCCAGCCCTCGCCACCACATTCGACCCGCGAGCTTCACTCGCCAACATTCTTCGATGACGATGAGGGGAGCAAGAGACGAGAAGGGGAATTTAGCGGCCAGGGTCCCGCCAGTGCCACTCCCTCCCAAGGACGACATGAGGTTATATGGGAGCCCTAATATAATTTTCCTCAATATTTTATTTTGCATCATGAGATGGGAATGCTCTTACATATGTAAGTAAAATTCATGTTTTATGCACCCAAGAACACTTACTCATGGGTAGAAAAAAATTAATTTTACAATACATAAAGGCTACATATGTAAATACCATGGTCTTATATGCTTGCTCATTTTGCTGAAAAATATCGTTTTCGTGCTCGGTGAAAATAAAAAAACATCTCATATGGCTAGTGCTTATGGTATTTCCTAGAAGGAGCCCAAGCTTTCACTGACATGAGTTTTTCAATGAATGTGATTTTTTTTTAAACAGGGCAAAATATATTACTTAAGAAGAAGAGAGTTGCACAATTAATTAATGGAAAATCGGGTAAAAACCGTTACACCAAAACAACAACCACAAGCGAAACAACTCCCAAATAAACAACCACCCGACCTCCAACATACTCACCCGACCTACAACAACCATGAACGACGACACGTGAAAAACACACAAATTGGGCACAACAACCCGAAATGGGCCCATCAATCAAGCAACTACGAACGCTTTTCTTGCAACGTCAATCTTCTTTCTTGTCCTCCTGAAAGACTTCACCTTCCTGATTACACCTTCTCAAGCCTTCCCCGCCAAGACGCAAGCAATCTTCTTGCCATATCTAGGACAAGCCGCCTCCAAATCGACGAGTAAGTCGTAAAGCTCTTTTGCAAAGAGGGCCTCACAGTTAGAGCATCTCCACCGAGGGTCCTAAAGGAGCCCCTAAAGCCTCTTTGGGGTGTTGGAAAAAAAAGTGCCACACCAGCCGGGCGCCACTAAAGCTCTCATCCGGCCCAAATCATGTCCGGGACCGCCGACCACCCCCAACATTGGGGGGTTCTCGACGGTGCCGAACACAATTTAGGCCGGACAAGGGCTCAGGATGGCCCACATGTCACACACATTCTACGCGCGGTGGAAACGGAAGAGCGATCTACGAGAAGGATTTTATGTGCCTATCCATATGCGTGTAATATGTTTTAAGTGTCATAATCGACATAGAGGATCAGGTGACTGGATCCAGTGGTGCCCATTCTTAAACGATCTACTCATTGGATTTTCTGTGGCTATGCACACCCATGTGTTATGTTAATTTATTGTTTTATGGTCAAGATCACGCCCATTCTCAAACGATCCACTGGCTATGCACACCTATGTCTCCTTTTTTAATTGTTTTATGGCCAGAATGGGTTGCCCACTCTCAAACGATCCACTCACTGGATTCTGGCTAAGTGTGCCTATGTATCATAATTTTTCATCGGCTACAAAAATAATTTCATAGAACACCTAATAATCCAACACTTGTCCGACCTGTTTGGGGGGGTGCCGTTGTGGGAGGCATAAAAAAACGCCACCATGTTTCCGGCACCCCGAAAGAGCATCCCGATTGGAGGTGCCGGACACAATTTAGACACACCCGGTGGAGATGCTCTTAGTTACCAGCATACCTGTCTCATCAACCTCGTCACTCAAAGATGAGAGAGTGACAGAATTAACCAAACCTCTGAAAGATGTGAATTATTTTTATGCACACATGCAATATATCGTACGTAAGTCGATTAGTCCGGTTTTGATGTTTGGCATATTTTCAATAAAGTTATGGTTGTGTACAACCGAGAATACAAAGGCCGGAGAGAGAGCGTATTAGCCTCCTTTGTTGCTTTGTTTTTCGCTCTGGGTTCTCTCTTTCTTTTTATGTCAATGGGCCCATGCATATATGCAGCTTGTTTCACCTTGGAAGCATCTTTCTTTCTGAATCTATTGTGTCGGCGTACTTCCTCAACCTGCAAGTGTTGATCAAAAGGAGAAAACACATGACATAACCCAAAAGAGATCACCATCCACTTCGTGTCCTCTTCTTTATCTGAAGGCTCAGCCCTTGCTCTCGGCTGTTACAGTTTGGTGCCAGACTGTTGGAAAGTGCCTGACCAAGGAAAGTAATATGGTATTGTCAGTGTGAACCACTTCCACTCACTGAAGGAGATGAACCACCATAGCTAATAATAATGCATCAACACAAAGAAAATAAAATACTACTATATCTTGTCTTGTCTCCATTTATCAATGAGACTATATATACGTGGCAATGGCATTACCAGTGACCAAACAATGAGAAAAATTCCAAGAAACTCCGGCGCAAATTTTTCATCGTGTAATTATCCACTTCTTCGGGGGATCTTTGTGCAAGATGAGATCTATCACATGCTATCCACATGCCTGATCATTGGGAGAGGTGCTACCAAATCATAGGGCTGCATGGTCGAGATGGAAGACAAGCAACCCTCCTAGTTGACCTGTTGTGATGAGATGAGATGCTACCAGGTCAAGAAGTTTCTGCATGACACTAGATTTGTTTTTCCTTTCCTCTTTCCTCCTCCTCCTTTATTCCTCTTCTTTCTCTTCCGCATATTTGATCCGCATCAACTATGTAATATTTGACTAAAACTTCATTAGAAAAGAAGGATGATTGTATAAGGGTGCTTGCATCATGCGAGTCTGAGATCAGACGTCCACGAATCTTATTTTCTGTTCTTTTTTTGAAACGAAAGGATCTGGTTTTTCTTTCTTCTAAACAATGGGCATGGATTGTACCCTGTCTCAACACAGATAGCAACACAAGTACACTATTGTATCTTGACCGGCATTTCATAATCTGCATCGCGATTTTGAAGCTTTGGTTACATCCTGAACTCGAACTTGCAAGCCACCATAATGTAAGTTTATGTCTTCTGATCTGACTTGGTGTTGTGCAATTTCTATTGCCACCTCCCCCAAAACTGAGAATAGTCAGGCTACACTTGGCCCCCCAACTTGCCAATGTTTCTCTGACTTGAATTGTGCTAATCATGCCGTGTCAGTATCACTATCACTGATAAAAAACTTATGCTCTCTAATATGTTTATTAACGTCGTGATCGCCCTCTGCCAAAGTCTTCTTGAGTATGATAACCCAGAAGCAACGAATTATCTTTCTAAATCACGCGTTTACGACGGCGAAGGAGAGATTAAATTAAAAAAATCAGACGATGATTGCAGCAAACAGGTGGCAAATCAACTCAGACAATCGGAGTAGGATATTGGTTAAACAGCTCAGCTGGATCGACAGCATGGGCATATTAGATAGCTGAAAGAGGTAGAACTACTTCACATGCTGTCCACCTTTGCTCTCTCCCTCTCTAGATTCAGTCAAGGAGTTGAAGAAGAGGAGGAGACGGCATCTCCATCAACGCTCTGCCCTTCCTTTAGAGCGGCGACCACTTATGCTTTCAATCCTTGCTTTCGTCGCGTCTTAATGGTCTTTATAAGCTTCTTCTTCTTCTTCTTTGATTGTAGGATCCGACGGCTCGCAAAGATGCTACGAACAGATAATGGGCATATCAATTTCACGTCATATATGTTAGCAAAATGAAACCACCTTTTCCTCGGTCAAGATGGTTAGAGGATCGTACTAAGTTTCAGTTTGTGGTTGCTGAACTAGATATGTTGTTGTGCATGTAAGAAAGTTTAAGTTTATTTTGTTATCTAAATCGGTAGATAAACAAAAGCTAATAAAGCAAACACAGCTATCATTATCCTACAATGCCAAGGGCAGCCTAATAAGGGCCCGAAAGATCGGACCACTCATCCGTGGCAATCGAACTCTGGTCATCTGCCGTATAGATAAGCCAACACAGTTGGTGAACAAATATAACTAAGAACAACCCTACCGAGTCAAGAAAAGTTCACAATAAAAGGCATTTACAATGAATATTGCCATTGGCTCCTGGTTCTTTTCATCAAGTTTTTCATGTTCATTTGAATATTGAATGTAGTATTTCTATGGTCACATGTCACATGGATCCAAAGGGTGGACAGGAATGAACCGAAATGATAATCATCAGAGATAAATAATGCAGCACACTATGCGCTTGTGGACGGGTGGAACAATTTGGAGACTACAAAGCTTCTCCCTCCAAATCACATCATCACAGCCCAACACGCCAAAAGACAACACCCCCATAAAAACAAATGCCAGATACGCTTTTCTTGTATGCAAACCGCTACAAGACCTGTGCCCAGCGTAGAGCTGCTTCCTTGGAGGCTTAGGGCTTGGACCATCATCGATGGCAGGGCAGCTTGGCAAAAGAAAATATCATCTCAGACGCACAAGGGCCATGATTGACTTGCACTATATTATTGCCACTACGAATGCTTAAACTGCAAGTGACAAGCTTCCGGGTGGGAATTATGTAATGTAATTGAGCTGCTCGCTTCTCGCTTAAGCCAGCCCAGAACATTGATACCAGCCTTTTCTTTTCAGGTAGCACGGGCCTGAAAAGCTGAGGAGAAGAAAGATCAGCGTTCGATATCACAAACAGTACAAGGAAAATACTTCTCGAAGGAAAGCATGAATTTACACAATTCACGCAACTGAGTCCTACAACTTTGGGAGATTAGACTATGAGGGGGAGGAAATGCAAGAAAGCATTTGCTTGGAAAACCCATGATCAGTTCTCAGTACATAACTTAGATGTAGCTTTGTGATATCACTAACACCGCTGCCGCACTACCCCGCAGGAACTTTACTGTGGTGCTATCATGATTGTGCAAAAGACAACACTTGCAATGCATGGAGCTCTACTGGAGATGTGATCAGAACTGAAGAGACCATCAGGAATGGAATCAGCAAGGCTGGGAAGTTCAGAGACCAGAAATCAACAGAAGCTTTTGAGCCAAAATGCCTTTATGCAAAATTGGGTGACCGAGAGAATGAAGCTCTAAACAGTACAACTACAAAGGGTGCATAGGATAACAAAGGTTTGCTCACCTCATTTCTTACAATTAAGCATCTAGATATAATGATCAGTTAGAGAACCAGAGAGCTAATCGTTAAGTTCTGCAACCATAACTTGGAACTGAATCATCCATCATGAGTTTTCTTTTTAAGTTTTTTAATGGAATTCCTACATGTCTGTAAAAAAAAGAACAGATAATTACAGTCTTCTCTTCGTTACACTAGAGAAGAAAGAAAACTACAAGACATCATTTATATCTTTCACACAAGGAAGCTATCATTGAAAGCAGCAAGTTACAGCATCAGCGTGGCATGCCAGAATAGAAGCTTGACATGTCATAGTTCTATATCACTTGATTCAGACCCTGAATGATTAGGATATCAAGAAGCCATCATCTGAAGAAAAAAACCTAAAGCTATATGACATGTCCTAGCTTACAACTTGCCCAAGCTTTCTCCAGTACATACATAGCAAACAGGACTCTAAGGAACTTACTGTCACTAGTCCGTTTTCAGCATTCTAGCATACTGTAACTACAGACAACCATAGGAGAACATATCTATAACTAATTAAAGATCCACAAATTGCAAGGATGCCACACACAGAAGGTGGTAACTGAAATAACCAAGTGTTATATGCTACTACTGCATTGCAAACAAATCAGAAATTGGGCTGTTCTTACCCAAATTCAGAGGGAACAAAAGTGGTTTCCTTGGATACTGCATCAGCATCCATGTCTTGCTTTTCATCTGCGATATCCTCTTACAAACGTTTGATGTCTGCAAAGTCTAGAACTGCCTCCACGTTGCAAAAAGAAGAACTCCACTTTGTACTTATGAAATCGACAAGAAACTCGGACTGCTTGTTGCCATTTGTCTGCCAGATAGACAAGGAGATTTTGTATGTCACGACTTTGGAGTGAAATTATAATATAAGCCCTCCAGGAATTGCAAAGTAACAACAAAAGCAATGATGCGCATCTGTCCCATGTAGGGATTACGAGTCAAGGTTCCGTAGGCTAACAATGTTGGGATATTCCACATATAAAAGCAACACTTGTTTCATGGCACGTGATGTCTCCATATGAACATCAGGCCTTGTAAGCAAATGTATCAACCACTAAATGATCATCTAACAGCACAAATGGACAATGGTTTAACAGCACAAATAGGCAATGGTTGTAACAAACAACATTTGAAAGCACAAGGCCACCATTAATAAACTGCAACATACCTCAAAAACAAAGAAACCTCCAGGCTTCAGTGCCGAAGATAGCCCTTCACATATATGAAGCAAATGATCAAGGCCATCCTGGCCTCCATCAAGTGCCAATTTTGGTTCATGCCAACCAACTTCAGGTTGCAGGCCAGGTAAATCACCAGTCGGTATGTATGGCGGGTTACTAATCACACCCATGAGTTTTCCTTTGACATCTTCTAGAGGTTCAAACCACGAGCCATGCCTTATTTCAACTTTATCCTATTTTCAATGCAGCAAAACTCAACATTAAAAATGAGAGTCCGTGTACTTTCTGCAAGGTAAAATTAATTTTACTGTACAGAACAGCTAAAATGCCATAGCAGTAGCCAATAAATTTTCTTCTGGGAATAGTTGTGGAGACTACCAGCAGCAAGTAGCTCCACCATCTGTAGGTGGATGTAAAAAACAGAAGGCGTACTAGTCTACATGGAAGGTTAGTTACTGCTACTAAATTGTGTTCCAACTTGTAGTTTTTTGAGGACATAATTCTCAGATGTAATTCAACTTGCTTGCGATCCACACCAATAAGTCGGAAACAGGAACATGAAACAGCACCACTCCCTATCACCGGTGTCAATCCATCCAATGTTGCGTTTTGGCAACAATCGAAGTCAACCTCTCTACCTATCCGCATTTCAGCCCAACACTGCCAGTTTGACAGCACTCGCTTGTACAACATTGTAACACAGGTTCAGTTCGCTCACTAAACTGACGGATGATAACAACGAGAACATCCATGAGTTAGCTGGGTATGAGTACAGCATGTTATATTGAGCTAGCTGGGTATCAACATAAACGGAAAGCATTCTGGACTACTGAAGGAGAGTTACTACTAAACTGTGTTCCAACTTGAAAATTTGCAGAACATACATCTCAGCTGTAATCCAACTTGCTTGCTCTCCGCCAACTTGCTTGCTCTCCGCCAACTTGCTTGCTCTCCGCAGCAATAAGTCAGAAACCGGAACATGAAACAACACCACTTCCTGTCACCTGTGTCAACCCATCCAATGTTACGTTTTAACAACAAATGAAACCCACCTCCAAACCTATCCACATTTCATCCCTACGTTGCGCCATTTTGACGTAATGCGTGTATCGTAACACAGGTTCAGTTAGCTCAGTCCACCCAACACGTTGATGACCAATTTGTGAGTTGGCTCAGTAGAAGAGGCAACATTTTAATTGTGATCAAGGTGACTATAGAACAGCTTAAATTTCCCAATTCCAAACACAACTGAAATCCCTCTCACCTGCATCCCGTACCTCTCGACGTTGATCCGTGCGACCTCGACGGCGACCTCACTGACATCGGTGGCGAAGACCCTCCCACGGGGCCCCAGCATCCTGGCCACGGCCACGGCGATTGCGCCGCTGCCGGTGCCGAGGTCCGCCCACCACCCGTCCGCGAACCCGTCCACGGCCCCCACCATCTCCACCACGGCCTCCGTCTCGGGCCGCGGAATGAGCACCCCGTCCCGCACCGCGACCACCAGGCCGCCCCAGTGCTCGTTCCCGACCACGTACTGGAACGGGCGCCGGTCGCGGACGTGCGCGTGCCACAGGGCCTCGAGCTCGTCGAGCGGCGCGCGGAGGAGGTGGGGCGACGTTGGGTCGGTGGGGGTGGACGGGCCGGCGGAGGCGTCGGCGAGGAGCCAGCGGAGGTGGCGGTGGAGGTGCGGCACGGAGGGGGGCACGAGCGCGGCGGCTCTGAGGCGGAAGGCGGCGAGGGAGGAGGGTTGTACGGGGTGGGTCGGCGGGCGGAGGAAGAGCGGGGTCGGGTCTGTGTGCTCCGGGAGGACGGGAGTGGTGGGGGTGCGCGGGGTCGGCGGCGTCAGCGCGGAGGCGGAGGCGGTGGTGGACGAGAGGGGTCTGAGGAGGTGGCGGCGGGGTCTGAGGGGCTTGGGGATGAACGGGAGGAGGATGGGGCGGGCGGAGAGCGAGAGCATGGCTTCGAAGAAGAAGAAGAAGAAGAAGAAGAAGAAGGAGAACAATGGCGGCTTACGGTTGCGGCGACGAGGAAGAAGATGCCTACGCGAGTCATTGGGCCAGGCCGGGCAGTCGCGAAGCTACGGTGCGCTGATGGGCCGTTAATTGTGGTGGCCTAAAATCAAGGACCGAAATTGGGAAGGAATAAGCATAGTTTTCACCCCCAAATATCAGAACAATGGACACGATTCACCCTGAACTAAAAATTGGGAGTTTTCAAACCCTCAAATCTACAAAACCGTCTAAATCACCCCCTAAGCTGGTTTTGGACAATTTGGGCGGTTTTTGGCACTAACGTGGCGATGACGTGGCGTGAGATGTCTGTTAGGTAGATAACGGCCGTTTGCTGCTCGTGGGTCCCACCCTCTTTCTCTCCCTTCGCCGCGTGTTAGGATCTGGACGGGCTTCTTGGTCTTGTCCTCGATCCGCGCCTTGAGGGCCGCCGCGTCGGCCGTCCCGGCCACCACGATGGTGTTGGTCGTCGGGTCCGCCATCATGGCCGGCGCGGGCGCCATGGACGCCGCGACCGACGCCACGGACGGGCCGACCACCTCGATCCCCTTCCCCTTGTCCTCCGCCCTGTGCGCCTTGTCGTTCTTCGCGTGGCCGTGGTCGTGTCCGTCCCCGCCCGCTTTGTCCTTTATCTTATTACCATCGTCGCCGCCGAGTTTGTTTGCTGGCGCGGGTGGGGCGAGCTCGACGGCGCGGTTGAGCTTGTCGTTGAGGTAGGCCACCATGGCAGGCACGTCCATGGTGCCCACGACCTTGACCTCGTCCTTGGCGCTGCCCTCCATCACCACGTCCTTGACCCCTTTGATCTTGTAGGTGCGGCGGCGGATGCGGTCGGCGCAGTTGTCGCAGTGGAGGCGGATCCGGAGCAGCGCCGTCGTCGGCGTCTCGTGCTGCGGAATAGAAATCATTGTTAGGTGTTGGAGGTGGGTGAGCAGTAGGTGGGAGGAGCAGAGGAGAGGGACAGAGTATGGTGTTGCGTGCGGAGCAGAGGAAGATTGTGTACCGATCTCGAATTGTTTCTTCTCCTCCACCTCGGCAGCCGGCGGTTGTTTCTTCAACTTGGATTCCTCCTCTCTAATTTGTGCTGGGCTAGGGATGGGGCTGGGTGGCGCCGGCCTTATCCCCTTTGTCGCCCTGCTTGTCAGAATTCTTCTTCTCCTCGCCGCCCTGTTGCTTGTCGGGAGGAGGGGGCTTGGCGCCGGCGGAGAGAAGACGCGGTGGTGCTGGGGAACGACGGCGGTGTCCGGAGCAGGGAACAGCGGCGGCGGCCGGAGCGGGTAACATCGGTGGCGGCCGGAGCGGGGGATGACGGCGGCGACCAGAGCGGGGCGGCGGCCGGAGCGGGGCGGAAACCTGAGCGGGGCGGCGGGCGGAACAACACGCACTAACGACGTTAACGGCGCGCCACGTCAGCCAGCCACGTCAGCGCGCCAAAACAGCCCAAACTTGCCCCAATACCACTCAAATTCGTCCAAAACCACCCAAATTGAGTGGTAGGGGGTTATTTAGACGGTTTTGTAGATTTGAGGGTTTGAAAACTTCCAATTTTTAGTTCAGGGTGAATTGTGTCCAATATGTGACATTTGGGGGTGAAAAATATACTTAATCCAATTGGGAAACGACTCCGTATCGCCCGAGCGAAACGGTGCTCTTCGTATCGCCCGAGCGATTCGGAGCACCGTTTCGCTAAAGATCTTTTCGATCGTGGGCTCGGCCCATTTCTCCATTCGAGCCGCTCAGCTGGAGGCTGCCAGCGATCGTTCGTTTCTTAGTTCAGTCGTTCTTTCCATCCTTCCTTACACGTACGTTTTCTATTTCTTTTTTCTCCCTTTTCTTTGTTTATTTCTCGTATTCTTTTTTCCGTTATTTATTCTTCGTTTTAATTTTTCCACTCTATCTTCATGTTTCATTTTTTCGTATTTACTTTATCTTTTTTTCTTTTTTTTATTTATGTTTTCTTTTTCCTCTTTTTTTCTTTTTTCTCATTTCCTGTTTTCATTTTTTCTTCTTTGTTTCTTTTACTAAAATGAATACATTTTAAAATCTGAACTATTTTTTAAATGAATATTTTTAAATATAAACTTTTTTTAAATATAAACTATTTTTAAAATGATTCTTTTTCAAATATGAACCATTTTAAAATCTATTTTTCGGTTCACTATTACTTTCAGTTCATGCAAATTTTTGTTTCTTTTTGGTTTATTATTACTTTTGGTTCTCGATATTTTTGGTTCGCTATTATTTTCGGTTCATCCAAATTTTTTATTGACCATTTATTTTTTGTTCACTATTACTTTCGGTTCATTCGAATTTTTGTTTCTTTTTTGTTCATTATTACTTTTGGTTCGCCGGTATTTTTGGTTCACTATTATTTTCAGTTCACCCAAAATTTTTTGGTTCACTATTATTTTCGGTCCATCCGAAATTTTGATTCATTAATATTTTCGGTTCCCTATTACTTTATGTTCATCAGAATGTTGTGTTCTATTTGGTTAATTATTAGTTTCGGTTCGCCGGTATTTTTGGTTCACCTGAATTTTTGTTTCACTATTATTTTCGGTTCATCCGAATTTTTGGTTCACTATTATTCTTGGTTCACCCGAATTTTTGGTTTACTATTATTTTCGGTTCACCCGAATTTTTGGTTCCCTATTATTTTCGGTTTATCCGAATTTTTGGTTCACTCGAATTTTTGGTTTACTGTTATTTTCGGTTCACCCAAATTTTGGTTCACTATTAGTTTCGGTTCATTGGTATTTTTTTGGTTCACTATTACTTTTGGTTCATCCGAATTTTTGTTTTTTTGGTTCATTTTTACTTTTGGTTCGCCGGTATTTTTGGTTCACCCGAATTTTTGGTTCACTATTATTTTCAGTTCATCCGAATTTTTGATTTACTATTATTTTTTATTCATCCGAATTTTGGTTACTTTTTTTGTTCATTATTACTTACGGTTCGCCAGTATTTTTGGTTCATTATTATTTTCGGTTCACCCGAATTTTTGGTTCACCCAAATTTTTGGTTCACTATTATTTTCGGTTTATCCGAATTTTTGGTTCACTATTATTTTCGGTTCACCCGAATTTTTGGTTCACTGTAATTTTCGTTCACCCGAATTTTTGGTTCACTGTTATTTTCGGTTCATCCAAATTTTTGGTTCACTATTAATTTCGGTTCACTGGTATTTTTGGTTCACTATTATTTTCGGTTCATCTAATTTTTTTCCATTCTCCTTTATTTTTATTTTTTAAATATTAACATCTAAAAATATTCAAATTTAATTTTTCATTTTTTAAAATGTTCGGACTTGAAAATGTTCAAACTTTTCAAGTTTTTAGATTTAAAAATGGTTCATATTTTCGAAAAATGTTCATATTTAAAAATGGTTATATAAAAAAATAATAGAAAAATAAAACAACGAAATATAAAGAAAATAGAAAGGAAAGAAAAAAACCCACATGTCTGCCGGCCCATGCGCAGGAGTAGTTTTTTTTTTCTTGAGGGAACCATGCGCAGGAGTAGTGATAGAGCGCATACAGCCGAACAAGATTAATGGGCCGTCGCGATGAGGCCCAGTATGGCGATCCTTTCGCGAAACGGTAGTCGCGGATCGCCGGCGTGACGGAGGAGCACCCTCGAAATTGCTCCTTCGTATACAATGGCCAAAATATTTTTTTTTGTTCCATGAAGTTTTTTTTTTTTTGCGAATTTTTGTTCCATGAAGCTGAAAACCACATAGCGAGTTGTCTTTCGCAGAGGCATTTTGCAGTGTGCAGTAAGTACTTGCTTTGTTTTGGAACTATACAAAGAGGATAAAGAAAATAGAGGCATTTTATAGTGTGCAGCACTGTTTAGTCCAGAGTCGTGTTCCTCATCATATTCTGTATGGAGACTTCAGAAAGGGTGTTGGGCACATATTTAGCTATAGCAAAACTGACGTGTTCAAAAGTTAGTGATTGAGTACAAAATTCTACCCTCACATTCTTCTTTATGTATATCCTTGTCACATGAAGCCGTTGTAAGAACTTCAATCTTTTTTGTTGAGTAGTGGAGGAAAATAAGTCTAGGTACCTCGTTACGAAATATGCATAAACCGAAAGCTGAGCTTTGTAGTTTGGGATTTGCTAATTCTCAGGTGCCTGATTTTTTCTTATGTCTCAATCACCCACAAAAATATGCATGAGTTGCACTTTTTTGTGAGAAATGTGCAATTGCACTTTTCTGCCAGAAAAATGCAACTCGTTCCAGTTGCACTTTTTTTGAAATATAGTTGCACTTTTCTGAGGTGATTGAGACTTAAGAAATTCTCATTTATGTCTCAGTCACCCACAAAATGTGCATTAGTTGCACTTTTTTGGGAGAAATGTGTAGTTGCACTTTTCTGACAGAAAAATGCAACTCGTTCTAGTTGCACTTTTTTGAACTACAGTTACACTTTTCTGAGGTGATTGAGACTTAACAAATTCTCAATCAACTGAGACATAGTCAAACCCTTGTAGTTTTGTCCAATGTAACTTTTCTCGGAGCAAGTCCAGAGCTGTTATGGTGAAACTTGGTGCAGAAATCCATCAACTACCTGCTTCTGTTGCCTCCACGACTTAGGCAGATTGCCGAATTTGCTAGCATAGCATCCTGTGAAAACCTCCCAGACCTCCCCCAGCATCTGAAAAATGGTCTAAGCCGCCAGCTGAGTTCCTAAAATGAAACTTTCATTTTTTCGATAAGGGGAATATATTAATACCAAGATGATATCAATTACAGCCAGTCTCTGCAACAACATAATGTTTAGAGCAACTCTAAACATCAGGATGCACAAGCCTAGAAGACAAGAGGAAGAGAAAAAATGAAACATTCATGGATCATTCTCCAAAGACTCGTTCAGGTGGGTGGGGATTTTGTATAAGGGACGTTGCTGGTGATGTCATTGGGTATAGGTATGGGACATCTTGACGTGTGCTCTTCATGTGGAGACAATTGGGATTGAATTTGCTGCCGATATTGACATCTGATGCGTCATCATTGAAGCGGATGCTTCGGTTCTCAGGTATGCGCTCCTCTTCAATGATATGGACACTGCTTGTTAGCGGGTGTGTGTGTGTGTGTGGGTGGGTGGGTGGGGGGGGGGGGGGGGGGGGGTTGGAGTTTTGCTGGCTCCCGGGAACATACGCTCTCGGTTTTTAAAATGCATTTTAAGAAAAATTTGAAACTTAAAAAAATTCGGACAAAAAGTTCCGTGCGTGCGTCTCGACATTCTATATGCTCATGTAGTCGTTTCATAGAAAATTGATATTTCTTATGTCGTGTGTAAAAAAGATAAATTTTGATGCTAACAAAAGACTTTTCACAAGACATTTTTTTGTCTTTTTTACACAGGTAAAACAAAATAACATTTTTTTCGCGAAACTTGTTGTGTGCACATAAAATATCGAGATGTACGCGCCATATTTTTGTTCAGAATTTTTTTATTTTTCAAAATATTTTTCAGAGTGGTGGGAGCATATGCTCACAAGTTCCGAAACGAATTTCCGTTATGGCGTTCTCTTCCTAAGGACCAGTTTCTACTCTTTACTAAAGCTTTGTTGATTTTAAAATGGTGGGACAGAGGGGGTAGCTTGTAAGAGTTTGTAATGCAGCAGCCCATATCTTTGCTGCCCATGGTACCCATATGGTCACTATGTATTCGCGTGATTCTGCTGCTGACTTTGTATCTACTCCGGTGGCCAGTGATTTAGCTAGGCCCATACTCTCTCCGTCCCCGAATAAGTATACTTTTAACTTTTGTCCTAACTTAAATTTTTAGAAATTTGACCAACTTTATAGAAAAAGCAGTAACATTTATGACACTAAATTAGTATCATTAGATCTATTTTAAAATGTACTTTTATAATATAGCAATTTGATGTCATATATTTTACTACTCTTTTCTATAAAATTGGTCAGATTTTGTTTTTTTGGTTTTAAGACAAAAGATAGAAGTACACTTATTTGTGGACGGAAGAAGTATGTTAATAGAACCCACCTGGCCACCTTTTCCTATAATTTTGTTAAGCAACAAATATTTACCTAATTTGTTACTTCATGTTTAATTCTTGTCAATATTTTTCTAATTTCATGTTTCTTGTTGTCAAGCTCTAGGAGATCACCCAACTATACATCACCCCTTCAACTGAGACGTGAGTACGGGACACTACTAGTGTACTACTTTGGGGGAGCCTCTCACTCTGCAAAATCACAAATAAGAATCTATTATCATTCTGTAAGCACATTATCTGCCTAAGCATTAATTCATTTGTGGTATTTGATGTTCATGACAAATGGTCATGTCAAGACGATAACGCCGCCCTCGATATACACCAAGTGCAGGGACCACAATGCACCACCCCCCCGCCACTCGGGGATGTGGTTTGGTGCCTTCTTGATCGATGGCATAGATTCCTTCACCGAACACGTGATGATATATTCATAGACACATGGAAGACACCTTGAACTTCACTATCCTTTCATCAAAATGATTCGCGTTATGTCTTTCCAGTTCGATGAGGATGAACTAGCCACACGGAACAACATTAAACTTTGGCTCCAAATGGAGAATCTTTCACCAATTAGTGCACAAGATATGCCATAGAGTTATTTGAATTTTAAGAATAGTTCGGTACATAAGTGGATGTTCATGTTGCCGCTAGGCCTGGTCTAGTTTCGTGTGAAAGTTCATCAGGGTTTGCTCTTGTTTCTTTCAAATAAAATCATCCATTGGTGATGTGCACTACAGTTCATGTCTGATTGGTGGGGGTCTTAACTACAAACATAAGAGTATAGAATACATGAATGCCAATGGAATCATTCACGTGACACTAAAATTATAATTTTGAGCTCTGGACATTGATGCGACCGCCAAATGATATAGGTGGCATTGGTTTTACTTAGTTCATCCTTTCTCTCTAAGGGAAAAATGATAATGGGGACTTTGTCTTTCATGAACCAGTGCTCACCTCCACATTCGACCTTTCAAGATTCGCACTGCCCATGCCGCCCTCCTAAGGAGGACATGAGGTTATATGCGAGCTCAAATATAGTTTTCTCGAGATTTTCTTTTCCACCATGAGATGGGAATGCTCTTACATATGTAAATAATTTTTTATGTTATATAAATAGAGAAGCGGAAAAAACTACTTCTACAGAACAATTCAGAAGTAAGTCAAAGTTGATTATTATACCTCACACCCAAGGACGGTTTCTCATAGGTAAAAAATGAACTAACTTTACAATTAAAAAAGGCTAGATATGTAAATAATATGGTCTTATATATGATTCAAAATGTTATGTACAATATCATTTTTGTGCCCGATGACAAAAAAGATGATTGATTTTTTGTTTGGGTGAGATGGTCTTTCCTCATACAACAATCACAAGAGAGGTACTAGAGAATTAGTATGTGTCTTCTTCTAAATTTTGGAAATAAAAAATATATACTAAAGCTTTATTGTTCACCAAGGGAGCCTCTGAGCTTAAGAGCCAGATCACCACACTAATAAAGGCGATATACATTCTTCGACACCTCATATTGCTTGTGCTTATGGTATTTCCTATAAGGATCCAAAGCTTTCCCTGATGATTTTTTCTTTCTATTTGAAGGTGTTGCCTTGAAGCTCCAGTTATGGGGTGATAACCCTGAGTTGACCTCTGCTTGCTTGGATCCAATAACATCGGTAATTCGTTACACGATCGATGGCCTCTTATTAGAGGTGTTTTCTTGGAATACAATGCTCACTATTAGATCACATGTTGTTTTGCTTTCTTCTTGGAGACTCGTCGAGGTGGTGTTCTTGCCTTCTTCCCGGACCACTCTGGGGGAAACCTTAGATCTTGTCGGGATCGGGCGATGGTGGTATCTTGCGCCATGCTCCCCCTTGGGGGCATCGTTCTTGGAGTGGTGATCGGCTAGAGGGACTTGTGGTGGGGGTCGTAGTGGAAGGTCGAGGCGTGATGAGGTTTATTTGGCAACGATGATGAGGAATGGTGAAGTCAGAGACGCGGCTTTGGTTGAGGTAGTCGACTCTTCTCCAGCATGTCGATCCGTGGGTTTGCCTCAGCTCGTTTGTTGCTGTGAAGTCGAAGCTGCGTTGACGGGCCCCGATGGCGTACAATGATGGGTGGCAGGTGGTCCTTTCGGTGATCTTCCGCGGTGCCAATCGTTCCTGGTTCTCATGCGTGGCTCTTCTTTAGAGTCGGAGTTGCGATGTCTTGTCGCTTGTGTGGCAGAGCTGCTGGATGTCGGGGCGGCGCCCCTGAAGTTTGTCAGTGGGTTGGTTTCTTCAATTACGTTGGAGTGTTCCGTGTCTACTCCTCCCATAGTAGTTACGTCGTCTTCTCTCCGGCAAGGATGGGAGGCCGTCTAGCCTTTGTGGAGTGGTGTTTTGAGCTTGGTTCGAGTTGTTCTAGGGTGTGAGCGGCTTGGCCCTATGGTGTTGCTGTTTGTTGTATGCTTTTTACCCGGTTTTCTGTAAATAAACTGGACATCTTTTTTCTTAATTAATGGATAAGGTAAAGTTTTTGCCTTCGTTCAAAAAAAAAAAACATGTTGTTTTGCCGGTGGGTTGGTCTCGGAGGTAAGTATGTGGTCGATAATCGGAAATCCATTTCAGGTAGTGGGTGCAGATGCACCCACTACCCAAAAAACAAATTTCCAAATGTCAAAAAATTCAAAATAAATTTTTTGCATATACTTCAAGACATTTTGTGCTAGCACAAAAAATTTCGTGGTGAAAAGACATTTTTTGTGAGCTGTGCAAAAAAAACAAATTCGGGCAATACAAAATGACTTTGTACGGAACATGTTTTTGTCTTTTTTGCACAGATCACAAAAAATGTCTTTTCACCGCGAAAATTTTTGTGCTAACACAAAATTTCGTGATGTATATCCGGATTTTTTTATAGAATTTTTTGACATTTTGAAACGCTTTTAAATTTTTTTTACGCAACGGGTGCAGATGCACCCGTGACCCGAAACGCCGCCTCCGTCGATAATGGACTATTGCGAGGCTAGATAATAGTCTCTAGTATTTGTGTTGTTAGTTGACATATTTCCAGTAAAGTTATGGTTCTGTGCATCTGAGAATGCAAAAGTCTGGAGGGAGCATTAGTTGCTTTGTTTCCCTTTTGTCCTCTCTTTCTTTTTTGTCTATGGATCCATGTCGTTTAAGGCCCTATCAAATATTTGGCTTTATTTTCTTACACTGGGTAACTATGGCAGTACCATGAGTCAATGACAATAGCGGCAGTCTCAACAACCTGGGTAACTAGACCAGTGCTAAAGTGGTGTGATTGTAACTTCGAAGTAGGGGTAACTATATTGTGTTATGGATATGCTCCAACACGGTTGATCGTGATCAACGCGCGTCCCAGCCGTAAGATTTTGGTCCTTGTGCATGTGAAATGATATTTTTTTAATCAAGGTCAAAGGAAGCTCTACGCTGGACACAAGTCGTGTAGCAGTTTGCTTACAAAAGATGTATATCTGCCATTTTGTGTGTGTGTTATTGGGGGGTGGGGGTATGATGTGATTTGGAGGGAGAAGCTTTTGTAGCCTCCAAGCTGTACAAGCAATTATTGTGCTTAATGTCCACTAGTGGAAAATGGGCTTTTTGTCCCGGGCCGTAAAGGTGGTTGCGCAACCGGGACTAAAGGTTCAAACCTTTCGTCCCGGTTCGTAACGTCGGGGTCGGAGACCCTTTAGCCCCGGTTGGTAACACCAACCGGGACTAAAAGTCTGCACGCTGGATTTAGGGTTTAGGGGTTCTTTTACTGTTTTTTTTTCTATTTTTTTCTTTTATTGTTTTCCTTTTTAGGGTTAAGGTTTTACATTTAATTCGACGGTACTACATATATACAACAAAGAAGGAACCATTACACACCATCGTCATAAATATAAGATCAAAGTGTGACCTATTTCTTCGTCCTCTTGCAGTCGAACCTATTACATATATAGTATCAATATATACAATATCTCTTACGATCCCTACTAGTAGGGATAATATTCTCCGTCTTTAGATATGACATGATCTAAGAAGAATGCCGCCAACTCCTCTTGAATTGTTCACAGGCGTTCCTTTGGTAGGAGCACGTCCCGCATCCGTTCGATCTAATTTAAAGAAGGGGGTCAATATATATATATATATATATATATATATATATATATATATATATATATATATATATAAGAGATTCCTATTTAGCTTAAGTAGGAACTATTCCATTTAGCTTAAGTTCAGAAAGTTCACCTCCTACCCCCGACCCACCTCCCACCGGCGGTCAAACCCACCTTATCCACCACGACCCCCACATCCATCCCCACCCGTGGTTCTCACGGCCTCACCCCACGTGCACGCCACCTCCCGCTCCGGCCGGCACAGCACGCCGCCCAGCTCCACCACCTCCCGCCGAGCCTCCACCCACGCCGCCCTCCGGCCTTCCATCCGCGCCGCCCTGGGAGGATCCCCGGCCTCCTCCCCGCGCGGCCCGAGCTCCGCGGTCACGCGCTCCCCATCCCCGTCACCTCCTTTGCCGGTGGGATCCACCGCGCCTCTGCCTCCCCGGTAACCACCGCGACGCCCTCCGGGAACCACCGTGCCGCCATCGCCGGCGGGCCCCGACCCTGTCCAGCCTTCCTCGTCGGCGGGCCCCGACCCCGGCCAGCCTCCCTTGTCGGAGCCACCGCACCCCTCGTCCACGCGTGCCAGCAGCGGGGGCTCCGTCAAGAGGGCCGCCGCTCACCTTCCCCTATGCTCCGGCACCGTCGTCATCGGGCGCAGCCAGGCATCCCGCCGCGTCGCTGCGGCCCTCCTGCTGCCATCCGGAAGGGGCCCGAGCTCCGCCGCGCGTCGGCCCGTCACCTCCTTTGCCGGTGGGATCCCACGCGTGCGACCACGGCTAGCCCCCAGCTCGTCGCCGCGAGCTTTGTCTCAGTAGCTCCGACGAGATCTAAATCTCCAACCTCGCGATGCCGACTCCAATCGCCGGTCTCCTGCTGTGTGAACTACTGCTAATTCGATGTCGAACTGCTATGGATTGTATGTCGAGCTGCTTTTCTTTGTGAGGTTCAGAGCTACAAAAGTTCAGAATTCGTGCTGATGTTCCATTGCGTCCTACTCCCTGTCCTGTTCCCACAGGCCAGTGCCGCTTGACCCCGCACTTCTATTTGATTTCCAATAATTGCTGCAAGTTTCATAAAAACCTAAAAAGAAGGTTCATAAAGTACGAAATGAAGGTTCATAAAGATTACAACGAAGGTTCACTTCCACTGCTAATTTTGCAGTTCACTTCATCCACTGATAATCATTGATTTGAACTATTTTTTCTTTTATTTTTCTTACTTCGGATCTGAGCTGGTATGTGAACTGCTTTTTTTAGTAAGAGGTTCATAAAGTTTAAATAACGGTTCACTTTATGAATTTTTAAAGTTCAGGAAAAAAAGTTCAGAAAAAAAGTTCAGGAAAAAAAGTTCACTTCGTGTTCCGACTGAAGGTTCACATATCATGCGCGAGAAGGTTCACTTGGTACAGAAAAAAAAAGTTCATTTGCAATTGCGAAAAAAAGTTCACCTCGTTCCGAAAAAAAATTCAGGAAAAAGTTCACTTCATGTTCCGTCTGAAGGTTCACATGTCATGCGCGAGAAGGTTCACTTGGTACAGAAAAAAGTTCATGTGTAATTGCGAAAAATATACACTGCGGTTGAAAGTTCACTACATATAAAAAGAAAGTTCACGGCCATATTCAAAAACAGTTCACTCCTCTGTTTTTACCGGGGCGGAAATTTTACACATAAAAATCATCGCTACAAGTTTTATTTTTCCAAATCAACCACCTCCGCATGCAATTAGCAACTAGGTGAGTCTAATTTGGCCCTAGTTGCCACCACCCTCTACTCGAGGCTCAAAACGATGTCAATTTCAAAATCTTTCCCGTGATAAGATGTTTTGACGTTTTTGGTAAATTAAAAATTAGTCTCAAATCGTATGGAATTTGGAAAAATGATTAAAACAACAAAGTTGCGCCTTTTCAATAGCTTTCCAACGGCATATCATTTGCTAAATTCTGATAAGCGGTTTGAAACTAATTGTCAAATTACTGTCCGCCCGAAATTAAAGTTCAGAAAACCATATCATGTATTTTCAAATCTGCTCTTAATCCGTGACGAATATCGAAAAATGTCTAGAGATAGAAAAGTTGCGCATTTTCCGTAGCTTTCCAACGGTGTATAGTTTGTCTCAATCCGACAAAAGGTTTGAAAATGGCGACCGAAATACGGTGCAAAAACGGAAAAGTTCAGGAAAACTACGTTTCGTATATTTAAAATTGTTTTAAAACCGTAACGAATTTGGAAAACCTGTAATGACGAAAAAGTTGCGCAATTTCAGTACCTATCCAACGGTATATTGCATGCGTCATTCCGATAAAGGGTTCAAAATTCACGTTAAAAACTTACTCCGTGAAAATAGGGGAACCGTTTGTTCCGCGTGAAAGTTTACATCTCTAGGCTGAAAAGGTTCACTTAGCACTCACGAGAAGGTTCAGAAAGTTCATGTTTAGCTTAAACAGGAATAGGTTCCTTTTTAGCTGAGTTATATATATATATATATATATATATATATATATATATATATATATATATATATATATAGGATGAGGATTTGGTATGTGTGTTAACTAGGGTGCATGCTATCGGCACCGTTCATTTTTTGAGATTGGTGCCGAATTTTGCCAAAGGTTCCTTTTTGGTGGATCTCTGAGAGAGAAAATAGTAAAGAAGGAAAGTTTGGCAGTATCTTTCAGCCTAGGCTAGACGAAAAAGGCAACACAGCCCGTGATTTGAGGCCCGTGACCATGTCCTTCCACCTGCATGCCTCCAAACTTTTACTGTTATAGCAGCCCATATATAGCATGTTCAGACCAGGCCGTTTTCGCCTCTGACGGCCTGTTGCCGTTGCGTGAGACAGTTTCCGTTCTAGTTTCCTGCATCGACGCGAACGGTTCCAGACTTCTGATCGTTTTTTTTTAAGCGTCTCACTTTCGATCGTGCCTTTATTCTTTATTTAGATGCGTGTATCGAGTATCGACGTGGTGTCAGTACTATCAAAGTCCCGTTTTGCTTGTGATACTTTGTCAGTTACCGTGGCATGTTACAGAACCGGTGCCATTTGAGATTATAATCTTAGCGTGCACCCGGCCTTGTCTTGTTAGATTTATGTCTGCGTGTTGCTCATGTGATTATGTTTGCGTGCTAGTAGGTCGGCCTTGTCTTCCTAAATTTTTGCTAACGAGGACAGAGCTAATAAAGTATGATTAAGTAGCCAACTAATAAAGTATTATGTTGTACATTTATGATCGCCTAAATTATGGGAATATAATTTTGAACTCAGGTTGATTTGAGGAACATATTTTGTTCGGTGATATTCAAGACAAAATTACTCTTCTTCGAGAAAATAATCTTGTTTTGGCAACGGCACTCGCATAGTGGCCTGTGAAGCATCGTCTGCGTTATCCAGTAAGGGCACGTACAACGCGGCCGCTTCGATGGGCGCTAGGGAATTAATTCCCTGCCGTTACGCTCCGATCCTGGTGCGATCCGGGAAAAGTCTTAGCACCGCTGCTTAATCTTGCGCCGACGCTTGTTGCTAGTTATTCGGCTGGTGGGTGGATGAATAGGTGGGTCCGTGCCTTAATTAGCGCTCATGAATAGCAATTCGCATTGTAAGCTGCGGCGCTTAGGGAAACAGTTGATCGTTTTTTCTCTATAAGCGTCTATGTAAGCGCCTTTCCAATGTACATGCCCTAACAGTACTCCTTCAGCAAGGTTGACAATACCAAGTCGTTTTAAACGACACGAGCCATTGAGATTTTTGATCTGGTACTGCTTTTGGCCTCAATGCCTTCAGCAAGGTTGACAGTACCAAGATTTGTGTATATAAGATTATGGTTTATTTGCATGTATGCTGATGTCAGGATCCGTTACCTAGTATGAAATGTATAAAGAATGAGCTAATTTAGGTGAATGTGTGGGTTAACATATGAGGTTTTACTGAATGGTGCCTATTAAAAAACATACGGTTCCTACTCAAACACTGAACGGCTCTTTGTCATACTCATTTTTTGAACATGTCAAAACCAAAGAGTGCCACTCCGAATAATAAACGGTGCCCATGGGTTCCATGGATGGTTCTTAGCATTTATCCTAACTGTACGTGTACAAAAATATGTGTAACTCAAGAAACAAGTTGTTAAAAAATTGTAATTACTTATATTGGTGAACCTTACAAATCTGTATGCACACATCATTGTTACAATTTGACCACAATTGTATATCCACCACTACTCGCAAGATATCTCACTACTTTTAGAAAAACTCCCGCAGTCACGAATTAGAATGTAAAAAACACCCCGCGTCCCCCCTGCCCCAGGACGACTCGGGGGCCAGCACCGTCCCAACCCAAGGGCCGCCCCCTCTCTTCCGCGTCGTCGATGACGGTGACACGACAAGTTCTATATACAACACGACGCACCCCTCACCGGCCAGACCCCGCAAAAACCAACACAAACCGCTGAGCGGCACCCAAGGATACACCTCTCCAAAGAGGGTCTCACCGAGACAACACGAAGACATCGTCGTATCACATCTCCCCTAGGAGGCAACATCGCCAACCCTCTCTGACCATGCGACTCCGACTTCATCATAGATAGTCGTCGAACCAACCCACACTTCAGAGCTCATGCATGGTGTGCATCGTCGTGACAAATTTCGCACCGAAATGTCATCGTATGCGCCCTGGGCAAAAATGACAAATTTCTGGGTAAAAACTCTAGGTCTGACCTTTTGATGGTTGTACATAGCTATGATGACTCCCTAGTCATTTCATTGTTGAAGGCACTATCATAAGATTTGAACCTTCTCTAGGGTGAGAACCTAGGTTCTGACCATGCTGGTTAGACAGAGTGACGATGGTATTTGTGCGTCGTTTTGGAGAAACTTTCTGGGAGTCGAGATGTTGTCAACACTGGTGCTGCTATTGATGTTGGCGGGGTCTTTGTTTTTTTCTTCTTATTTTTTTGCAAGGTTTATGGTCTTGGGAATATAATGCTCACATTAAGTAATGCCAAAATAACTAGACATGTACAGATGATAGGCAGGGATTATATTTTCCAAGTAAGAAATACTCTTCAAAAAGAATAATAATTGTCAATATATAGGGAGCGGCGTTTTTGAGCCCGGGCTCATATGCTCCCGGTATTTTCGAAAAAATATAAAAAATCGAAAACTTTTCAAAAAATATCCCAAAAAAAGCATGCACGTACCTGAGCATGGTGTGCATCGTCGTGACAAATTTCGCACCGAAATGTCATCGTATGCGCCCTGGGCAAAAATGACAAATTTCTGACAACATATGAGATCCCAAAATTTGAATTTCTTGTCGGAATTTTGTCATTTTTCCCCAGGGCGCATACCGTGTCATTTCGGTGCGAAATTTCTCACAATGGTGCGCACCATGCTCAGATGCTCAGGTACGTGCATGATTTTTTTCGGTTTTTTTTGAAAAGTTTTCAAATTTTTATATTTTTTCGAAAATACCGGGAGCATGTGAGCCCGGGCTCCAAAATGAATTTCCTATTAGTTCTCAATTTTTGTACCCATTGAAAGAAAAATGGGAGAACATCTTCTACTTTTTTTTTGAAACGTAAATACTTGTATTCATACAGAAAAGAGTACAAAGTACAAACAAGTACACGCACACGCAAAGAGAGGAAACAGAGAACAGCGAAGCTCGCTCACTCCATCTTCATCCTCAAGATCGCCAGACGCCCGAACGCTCCGCCGCCGGAGACGACGAAGGGACCAGCCGCCTAGAACGACCAGCACAGGAGCAGCAGAACCCCTAGCCAAGAGGCGTTGAAGAGCCGCAAGAGCCACCAACTCCGATGAGCTGGATCTGACGACGAAGAACGAGCATCGGCCGGGGGCACACCCCGAGCTCAAGCTGCACCAGATCTGAGGCCGACGCCACAGATCCTCCACCTTCATACGCGGTTTGAACATCTTCTACTCATTGTAGGTAGACTAGGTGAATTGCCCACGACCATCCTCTTATCATTCATTAATAGGAAGCAAAACACTACATGGTGCCTGCCTCATTTGATGAAGGTGCTTGGACAAACAGTACACGGAGCCTCACGATGTATTATACGGTGCAGTTTGACTGAAGATGTCAATTGTAAGCATATGAGCAAGTTTCTTTAGGCAAAGCACTGCCTAAATGAATCGTGAAATACTGAATTCACACTATTTTCATGGACTCAGTACGCACTTAAACACTACAGAGAGAAGATACTAGCAGTGAAGCTTGTGAAGAACGGTGCAGAGAAACTTGATTCTCATTGCAAAGCAAAGAAAAATAGAACACACTGGAGATCTGATGCAAATTGCAGAAACAGGTCACAACAGTTTCCTTCCGAGGCATTAACACCAACATATCTTGGGCAACATGTTGACAACAAAATGAAGCCAGAACATGCTGTGATCAAGTTGTGGAACCATGGATCTTAACAATGCTGAAAAATAGAAACTAATATCTTTGTTCCTGCCACTTGATAATAGCTGGAGCTCCGGGTCCAGCGAGGAGGTGGATGAACTCGCCACCGGCCTTGCGACACTGACACCTTCGCTGCTGAATACCTTGGATCCAAAGTAGCACACAACATTTCCGCAAGTAGCTGATTTAGCAAAACTAAACCTGCAACACAACAGCTTGGAAAATAAAGTCTAAATGGTCAGGCTTGAACTGCCTTTGAGGCTGCAGTACAGTATCAGGACAGAAAATTTTGGCATACACTTTGTGCAAGTTCAGCTAGCGTCCTTACTTGTGAACACATGAGTAAAAAGGGTTGAGTCAAACAATGCAAGATGCGATTACATTTTCGTTCAATCGAGCTAGAAATGAGCAAGTTTGCAGCACTGAGTAACCTGTTTGGTGTGGTGCCAGCCTGCAGCAGCTTGAGACTCCCAAGTTTTGTGCACCTGTTTTTATCTTTCCCTCTTCTACCTTTGGCTCATTTGTAGCAGCACTGGGGTTGCAGCACTTCCACCCTCCCATTATAAACCAGTGATGCAGGAATGCTGGCATTGACAAGCAAACCTAATTAGAACAAAAAATACACCCCCACGTGTAACACAAAAAAGGGACTTCAAATATACCATACGGTGCATACGATTTCAGTATATGGTGCGCAACATATTAAAAAACGGTGCCAACGCCAAATTCGGATTAGCATACACACAGGAATTGAGATTTGGATTAATATAGACCATCAGCAATTCAATACGAAATTCTCAAAAAAGAAAAGAAGAAATTCAGCACAGACCGAGGATAATTGAGCACGAAAATATCAAAATAGAAGAAGGCAATTCTCAAAAAACTACATCTGTTCATCTCACTGAGGGAAAGAAGAAAGAAGAAATTCTCAAATTTGTATGCCTAGACAGATTTTACTCTGTCATTACATTTACATCAATGCAAAGATATTATACAAGCATATGAAGGCTATGATGAGGATAATGTAAACTTTTTACTTCTGGTGAGAAATGCCAGTGAAGGATCTAATTATACCGAGCGACCTCCAGTAGAAGTTGAACCTGCTGTAGTATGTAAGCTTCTACAAACATGTTCGATTATTATCAACAGAGCACATTCATGTATCATTCGGTCCCCGCTTTGCGTCACAAACTAGGCTCAGTAGAATGATACATTTTTTGTGTGGCAAGGCGCAGAGGACCTGACACATCTGATAATTAACTGAAGCAAATCAAAACACCACTTCATAATAATTCACAGCGCAGAGAAGTCACCGTCTGTGCAAATCAAATGGAATCAACTCATGCATGGACAACATTGCAACCGAAGTTTAATTTTCGCTATTTGGTAGAAATAGTAAAAGAGCATGGATCTTAATGCTGTAAATCAGAAAAGAGAGAGAAGGTGGGAGGGTCGATCCGTGGCTCCCATGGTCGCACCAGAGGGTGAGAGGGTGGGAGCGAGAGCATAGGAGGGAGGGACTGCTTGCCGGGAGTCTGGGAGTCCAGATCGAGCACGAGGAAGAACACATCGCCGCCCCAGGAATGCTGCCCGCACCAACGAAAGGAACCCCGCTCAAAACCGCGTGGAAACCACCGCCGCACCTACTCCACCACCACAACTCCTCCCCCTCGACGAGGAGCCAGGACCGACATGAGCCAAGGATGTGGGAGTGGTGTGCGGGGAAGAGCGGTGCTGGAGGGAGGGGCGGCGAGCAGCATCCCTCTTCCCGTCCGGCTGGAGAGGATAGCCGGAGAACGTACAGCGCCGACCCGGCGAGGTGGTGGCCATGGATGCATGGGGACGGCACGGTGTTCCACCAGATCCTGTTCCCTCGGATCCGGAGCGAGGCCAGCGCCGCCGGCTGCTTCTGCTGCACGCGGCGTGGGAAGAGGCGGTGGAGGGAGTGCAGCTGAGGCCGTCGCCGGCGGTTACTGCTCGGAAGTATGGTGGAACCGTGTCCGGAACCGTGGATGGGAGCCTAGGAGGAGCGAGTTGGGGGACAACGCGAAGGCTCCGAAAGCATCTACAGAGCTGTCTCGCTCGTCACGGTGGGGAGGGGCTAGTAAACGGGGCTAGACAGCCTACCACGCAGGAAACCAGGAGGCCCACGGACCAAAGCGGAAATCTGTGCGCGCGGCTAAAAATCACAAAATGTTTAGCAGGGAAAGTTTGGACCACTCACATGGACGGTCTGCGATGTCTACCGACGGCACAGATTAGTCTCTCCCCAATGTGTGTCCATACGAAAACTTTTAGCTATATATATATATATATATATATATATATATATATATATATATAGCGGAAATAGAGGGCTACCCACCCGGCTAGCTACGCACCCACTAGCAGCCATTAGATCATTCTGATTTTGATAAAGAGAGTATGCATAGATCACACCAAAACTAACGGGATAATAACAGCATGCATAGCGTTCGGTTAGTGTGCACACCTATTCCACTTACGTTTCTACTTTACAACGCGCTAACGGAACACCATTTAGGACACAAAGTAGCTATTTCGCTCTACTCTCGGAGCGTTTAGGCCGTCCACTATTTTCTTGTGCAGACGCGATATTTTAGTTGGTGTGCACACCTATTCCACTAACGTTTCTAGTTCTACTTTACAGCGCGCTAACAGAACACCATTTAGGACACGAAGTAGCTATTCCGTTCTATTCTCGGGGTGTTTAGGCTGTCCACTATTTTCTTGTGCAGACGTGTGATATTTTAGTAGGTTACACTATTTTTTGCATAGCCCTACGAAGAATTTCATATTGAAATTTGGCACAATTATAGGATACAGTGTTGGCTACAACCCAGATTTATTTTTGTAATTTTCTGAAACTTTAAATACTGATTTCAAAATTTTCAAAATAAAAGGCTCTAGGTAGCCCCCATTACACAAATAATAACGCACCATACTCAACTTAAAACCGCTCTCTCAACGACACCCACGCACAGCTGCACAGCATGCTATCAACGCGGGCCATCACGGTACGGAGAAAAAACAACGGCACCGTCTGTTTACCACGAAAAAATGCGACAGTATAACAAAACGGCACCTCAACCCAGTTTGCGATCCGATCGCGACATGCAGTCACTCAACGTTGCACACCACTCGTGCTAAAAGAAACACGTCGCATGTCACTCGCGCTAAAAGAAACACGTCCCGCGTCACTCGTGCTAAAATAAACACGTCCCGTGCCACTCGCGCTAAAAGAACACCACAGGCATGCATTTAACGGGGTGACGGGGGACGGCGTCAACGCATGCAAGCGCTATCTAAACGCATTGGCGCGGCAGTGGAACCATACTATCCATATCCAACGGTTAACTAGACATGCATAGCTAGCCACCAGGGTAGGAAATCTGCGTTGATATTCCAGCTATTCTGCACTCCCTTGCAGAATAACTATTCTGAACTTCCTAAACAGTAAACCGTGAACTTCTCGGCGAAACACCCAGATATCTGTTTTTGCAGACAGTATTTCGACCGCCATTTTTAAACCGTTTATCGGAATGACGCATGCGATATGCCGTTGGATTCGTATTGTAAATGCGCAACTTTTACTCTTCTGGACGGTTTTCAAATTCTGTATGGTTTTAGAACAATTTCGATTATACTAAACACGGATTTCACGATTTTGTCCGTTTCCGTACAGTATTTGGGGCGCCATTTTCAGACCGCTCGTCGGATGAATGCAAATAATATGCCGTTGGATAGGTATGGAAATTGCGCAACTTTTACTCTTCTGTTTCGAAATTATGCACGGTTTGAAAATAATTTCAAATAAACTATACAATGTTTTCGCGGATTTGTCCGTTTCCGTACTGTATTTTGGACGCCATTTTCAAACCGTTTGTCGGATTGATGCAAGTGATACGCCGTTGGAAAGCTATGGAAAATGCGCAACTTCTCTATCTCTAGCTAATTTTCGAAATTCGTTACGGTTTAAGAGCAGTTTTAAAAATAAGTAATTCTCTTTAAAATCTAGCGGACAGTGTTTTGGCAATTATTTTCAAACCGCTTATCGAAACGTAACAAATGATACGGCGTTGGAAAGATATTCACTAGGGGCAACTTTTTCGTAAAGAAATTTTTTCAAAATTCAGTACGGTTTTTGATTAATTTTAAAAATACGAAAACAGAGAAACACGATAATATGTGTTGGACCATCTTTTTCTTAACTTGTCGTGATACACAGATGAACTTCCTATTCTCGAACCAGTTCTGAACTTATTCAGAAAGGTGATGAACCTCCCGAATTATGTAAGTGAACTGCCTATTTTTTTTTCACAAGTAAACCTATTTTTGGACTATATTTTTTCTGACTTCTCGCAATGCGTACGTGAACTTCCTATTTTTCGCAAATGAAGTTCATTGGTTTATTCTCGTAAAGTTGATGAACTTCCCCGCGAATGTATGTGGACTTTCTATATTTTAATTAAGTGAACCTCTCGCTGAACCATATTTTTTCTGAACCTCTCGCGAGACGTACGTGAACTTCCTATTTTTTGGGCAAGCGAACTTTATTTAACGGAATATTTTTTCTGAACTTCTCACGATACGTAAGTGAACTTCCTATTAATTCGCAAGTCAACTTGTCGACGGATAATAAAAAAGTGAACCTCCGACATGAACGATTTGAACTCCCAGACATGAACTTCCGCGGTTAAGAAATTGAACCTCCTCTTGAGAAAAACATGAATATTTTATTACAAGTGATCTTTTTGGTGGCCATCTTTTCTGAACTTCTGAGGTTTCGCAAGTGAACTTCTTATTTAATTTTGTAAGTGAATTTTTTTAGGACCATCTTATTTTTACACCAAACAAACTTCCATGCGGTTATAACCGAACTTCCACGTGAACCGAAGTTAACTCCCCAATAAAAGTGAACTTCTACTTTTTCAATTAGTGATGTCTTTTTATTTGTTTTTACAGCAAACAAATTCCAAACTAATAGTGAATGAATTTGATTTTTTTACTGAACTTCTAACGACATACTGAACTTCTAAAATTTATGAGGTGAACTTCATTTTACAAAATTTGATTTTTATGAACTTTGTGAAAAATAGTAAACTTCATGAAAAATGTTAACTTTTTTACTAAAGTGACCCCCGGATGGATGTTTTCTGAACTCCCATACAAATGTAAACGAACTTAACAAGTACAACACTTTATTGTTTCTTTCTTCTTTTCAGTTGAATTGCTAAGAAAGTAAACTGTACATGTAGTCAAAGCAAACTACCTCGGCAAGTTCCGCGAACTTCTCAAAATGTTTTTCAAAAGGAACACACACAACAGCAATCTGACGCGCAAAGCATAACAGGAGGTCGTGGGATTCCATAGTCAGGATGCGCCCCAAATTGAACTTCCCGGCTGTTTCATCATTTTTTATTCACACTGTACTCATGTTTGCATTGCCAACATCAAATAAGTGCACTGTAGTACTTTTAGTGGGCTTCCTCCGATGACATAGAAGTAATTTTGAAATAGAGTGAACTTCTCAATTAAGAAATACGTGTACTGTGTGAAATAGAGCATGTAAACTTGTAGAATTTTAACATATTTTTGTATCACTGACGCATCAAGAAAAAGAGCTGTCTTGGCACAAGAAATGAACTTCTCAACTTTTTCTGACATAATAGTAACATTGCACTTCCTGTCGAAGTGAACTTACAGATCAAGATCAGATAAAAAAAGTGAACTTTACAGATTAAGATCAAATAAAAAAAAACTTTGACAACTAACATACGCAGATGAAGCGTACTTCCCTGTCAACGAACTTTCTGTCAGATAAGAGCGCATAATGAAAACTTTGACCATTGAAGAACCGAACTACATTGAAATGAACTGGATAAGAGCAGATACAATGCCGAGAAGTACACTGTAACTCTTTTTTCAGAAGTTTACAACTGAAACTGCTCCTTAACGAGGCTTCAGATATGTTCTTCTAACATAGAAGCACATTGGTGCACAACGAGGCTTCCGAACTTCTGTTAGAGTAGCAATTTAGAAGCAGTAGGCTACGAGTAGCGGTTTAACTGAAACTGGTCAGTTTGGAAGCAGTGGGCTATGAGCATCAGATTAACATCGAACTAGCATACTTCATCTGGCCAAAAAGAGAAAGAACATCAGTTCACCGAACCTGCAGCAGTCCAGATCGATGGAGAGCTGGAGAAAGAGCGAGCAGGCATGCTCCGACGAGCTCACCCATGGGTGAACTGCCAGCCCAGTGGGAGGCAGGAGCGGTGCGGGTCGTGGCCGGTCCAGAGCTTGGCGGGGCGCACCGGCGGAGGAGGCTGGGACGGGGCGCAAACTTCGAGCGTCGCGGCAGTAGATTCCCGGCTGATGTAGATAGAAGGGGGCGGGGCCGGCGCGCGGGGAGGACGGCGGCGCGGCCGACTCGAGGGGCTGTAAGGGACGGAGTCGGCGCTGAGGACGAAGGGGCCGCGGCCGGCGCGTGGGAGCCGTCGTCAGCATGGTGGATGATGGGATCGATGGGGCGGCGCACTGGATCCGTCGGCAACGTGCTGGAGCCGTCGACGGAGCGGTGGGAGGCCGGGGAGCAGCAAGCAGGGGGGGCTCGGAGCGGGGCGGCACGCAGCGGAGCTCCCGCCGACGGCGAGCAGCATATGCGGAAGAGCGGGAGGGCCACACTGCCGCCCGAGCTCGCACCCCTTCGGCGTCGCACCTAGCCTGGGGATGGGGAGGTGGGGAGCGGGGTGATGGAGCTTCGGATCTCGTTGCAGGGCGGCGGGGTTGGGGATGGGGCGCGCGGCGGCGGAGGTCGAGGGCGCGCGACGGCGGAGCTCGGGAGGTAAATTAACTGGTGCTCCCTGGTGCATGGGCACCATGGTAGAATACTGTAAGTTTTGGGTATCTACAAAACACGTATACGTCGGGTATGCAAACATTGAGTATGTAGGAGGTGTACACACCCTTGGGTATATGTACATTGAGTATCTACATGGTACGTATACCTTGGGTATATATATCATGGGTATGCGTACAGATCAGACATATATATATGTACCGTAAGTATGCGTACACATTAGGTATATATACCCCGTTTTTTTTATACCCAATGTTATATGTACCTCCTACATACCCTAGGTATATATACCCATGGTACACGTGATGTCTACATACCCCAATTATACCGTATTCCGTCCTGATGCCCGGGCACCATGGTGCCCTATCTAAGCTTCCTATATATATAGGTAAATTATATATATATGAATGAATCTTAACACAATTGATGGTAATAAAATAATATTATGAACGTACTCGAAGTTGTTCTAAGATTCTGCCCCTCTCACAGGTTGTCTCGCGAATAAACTCGCAGACGTAGAATCCACATAAATTATTCCCGGATCCCTGCCTCGGACACTTTACGAGAACAAAGTTCAATCAAAATAATAATCAAGCATGATAATGTCAGATGCGCGGGTCTAGCTAGTACTACTTACACTTAGTTCTTCAAATTCAAGCTGCTCTTTCGACTCACCCCGAGCCCTACTAGTGAACCGTTTCCAAGCCCTGGCAGGCAAAGAAAATGAATAAAGGACTTATTAATTACTAGATACCAGAAAATGAACAAAAGTTGCCGATATAGTGCCATAATGATTGAAATTACCTCTGGAGCATTTCACTCAAGTTCTTCCACTTCTCAGATTTATTACGTAGCGGGTCCATGACTTGTACTAGTCCTTTGTCAGGAGTAATGATTAGCAGAATATAATGGAAACTGCGCACGCATAACTCGTCAATTATACTTAACATCGTGTAAGCGAATAGAATGTGTATAAGACAGTAACACTCGTAAGGAAATAGTATTTCCCTTTTGATTTCCTGTCTCCTTAACGCCTATACCAATATGTCCTCCATTTCCTTGGGTTTATCTTTTAGATTATGTCCATGAACGACATGTGGGTCAACGAACCCATTGTCATAGATTCGTCCTTGTTTGCATTCAAGAATCTTCAATCTGCATAATAGAGTGAGGATAATTATACATGCAATGAACCAGCTGAGCTACAGACTTAATTACAGAAAAAAATACTTACAGACAATAGACACTGACGATAGATTTGTCGATGGCGTCTAGATTGAATAACTGAAATAATTCTTCAAATTCAATATGGACCTCGACTTTTCCACGCAAGAAATGCTCATCTTTAATTCCCAAAATGAGCCAATTTGTCCCTTTCTTTGCTTCTTCCATGTACCACTGATGCAATCTTCGCATTTTTATAGATAGATTCAGGACCTCCTCAGGTCTGACAAGAGGCTTCCCGTGCTTGTATTTGTATTTACACGGTTCAGCCATGGGATACTCTTGCATAGAGCCTAAGTATTCAACCAAAGACACCCCAAGATTATCGGTCGCTTCTCTCATTAGTTTTGTATATTCCGAATCCTAAGGGATATCGGAAAACACTTTGAGCGGGGGGCACGATTGGTTTTCCTGTTCTCCGAGCTGGGGAACTTTTCTCCCGCTTGCACGCGCCCGCTCCTTCTGAGCTCTATGTGACTTCATAATAGAGCGGTCGTAGTCTGGTAGCGTTTCCTCAGCCGTTGGTCGCCTCAGGTTTTCCAATGTTCTCTTCACTTTTGCCGGATCTATTTTCGGCTCAGGCGGGGGCCGTTTCGGTGCTAACTGGCGTGCCACATCTTCCTTTACTGATAGCTCAAGTTCCTCTTGAGTCTCCTCGTAAGATAACTTGGCAGGAGCAGCCTTCGCTTTCTTCTTTGAGGATTTACTCGGAGCTGTAGCACTAGCCGCCGGAGCGGCGCCGGCGGTGCTCTTCCGCTTTAGAACCCGTGGTTGACGTGGCGGAGATGGCTGTTTCTTCTGAGGCGGCGGAGATGGCTCTTTCTGCTGAGGCGGCGGAGATGTCTGTTTCTGCTGACGCGGCGGAGACGGATGAGGCGGCGGAGATAGCTGACGTGGTGGAGATGGCTGACGCGGCGGAGACGGCGGAGGTGGCGGAGACGGATGAGGCGGCGGAGACGGTGGCCTTGGCTTCCAATTTGGAAGCACAATGTGTTCCTTCCGCCATAGAATAGTAGTTTTTCTACCATCTCTCAGTGCAGTCTCCCCTTTCCAGGTCCTCAAATCCCTTTGTAACTTCATCCACTGCGACAACAGCATAACCATCTGGAATCGGAGAGGAATGGTAAGTTCCATTAGGTACAGGAGCTAAGACTACACCGACCGCCACCTTCACGGTTAGGTTCATCAATGGACATGTAGCTCACAATTTTCCATCTCTGTGATATCATCCACGGGATAGCGACGAGCCGAGATATCTGGCCGAACGAGCTCCGTGGAAGCCACGCTGCATTTCCACTGAGATGGTGGGCCGCTATTTTCCAATGCAGGATCTTCGTGCCGCTGAGATTGGCCGGTAGCTTGCTGGCTGGTAAGCGCATCTAGCATCTCCTGCTGCCTCGTTAGTTTTTCTTCGATCTGCTTCAGCCGGTCTGCCCCCTCTTTCCTTTTCCTCCCTAGGCTTCTATAAGTGTCACTGCAGTCGGGAAACCCATACTTCCACGAAACGGAGCCTTCTGTGCCTCGTGTTCGTCCACTGTGTTCTTGATTCCCGAGGGCGCGTGTCAGCTCGTCATTCTCTCTGTCTGGATGGAACTCCTCGACGTCTACCTCCTTCATTATCTTTTGAAGTTCAGTGAGGGGGGTTGCAAGTTGTGCTTTTGTAAAAATGCGCATCCTGGGTGCAACTTACCCCCATGCCCGTAGAACCAAAGCTTTGCCCGTTCATCCCACTCCTGCGTCTCAGGAACTATCACTTTTTCAAGCAGGTCGTTCTCATCTTTCTCCAACTTAGGCTTGGTAGCCCTGTAGCCACCTGACCCCATGCTATGGTGATATTCTTTCTTTGCAGCATTTTTCTTATTTATTCCTGACCTTTTCTTAGCCTCCTCCAATTTCTTGTACTCGACAAATTCCTCCCAGTGATCTTTTAGCTTCTCATACGCTCTGGTGAATTCCGGAGTCTTTCCTTTCTGGACATAATCCCTGTTTGACATTTTCTTCTAGTTGATAAATTGTTCGGCCATCTTTTTAAGTGTCCACTCCTTGACCTTTTCCTATATGGGATCCTTGATATTTTCATTCCCCTCTAATGGTTGAGCGTCGTCCAAATCATCGGGACGAGGCAGTGTGAAATTAGCCACGAGCGTCTTCCAAAGATTGTCTTTGGCTCTATCGTCGACAAAAGTAGCAGATGAGCGTCGTCCATCCTCCTTTGGCTTATTCAAGTCTTGAATGGTGATCGAGATGCTGTCCCTAACAACAACTCCGCATTTAGTTATAAATATTGTGGCGTGCATCACGGGAAGAATCGGTCTGCCATCTTCAGCGATGGCTTCGATCTTGTATCTTTCCTCTTTCTCCAACCTTTTGGCTGGCCCTCGTTTGCTGTCAGAAGATTTGCTCGATCCGGAGGGCTAAAAGAAGAAAGAGCGTTAATATATGTATATACAAATCAAATAATGCATTTAGTCAACATCGGGTTAATTAATATACCTCGCCGGACCCTGTAGTAATTAAGGTTCGAGAACCGGAGCCGCCAGCTTTTATCTCCACTCCCTCACCGGAGTCGTTCAAAAAGCTCGAGGCGATATCGACGTCATCATCACCGCGGATCATATCCTCCAATATGTTTTCCTGATCTTCGTCTCTGCCGCGATCCATAGTTTCTGCAAAGACAAATGGCAAAAACATGAGTAACCTAGCTAATAAAATTAACCTAGGTAATAAATTAATAAATATTGCTAACAAAATTAACCTAGCTAATTAACCTGACTAGTAAATTGCTAACAAATATTGCTAACAAAATTAACCTAACTAAGAAAAATTGCTAACAAAAATTGCAAATAAATCTAACTAGTAAATCTAACTAATTAACCTAACTAGTAAATCTAGCTAATTCACCTAACTAGTAAAATGGCAAAGAGTTAGTGTTTAACCTAGCTAACCTACCTAATAAAATTGCTAACAAAATTAACCTACCTAATAAATTAACCTAACTAGTAAATTGCTAACAAAATTAACCTAGCTAACAAAATTAACCTAACTAAGAAAAATTGCTAGCAAAAATTGCTAATAAATCCAACTAGTTAACCTAACTAATTAACCTAACTATTAAATCTAACTAATTAACCTAACTAGTAAATCTAGCTAATTAACCTAACTAGTAAAATGGCAAAGAGTTAGTGTTTAACCTAGCTAACCTACCTAATAAAATTGCTAACAAAATTAACCTAGCTAATAAATTGCTGACAAAATATTGCTAACAAAATTAACCTAGCTAAATAAAATTGCTAACAAAATAAAATTGCTAAGAGGAGGAGATTCGGGTGGTGGCGTCTACCTGCTGGCGGCGGCCGGAGGAGAGGAGACAGGAGGGCGGCGGCGGAGGAGCACTTGCTGGCATCGAGGGTGGCCGGAGGAGAGGAGACAGGAGGGCAGCGGCGTCGAGCGCGCCGAGCCCGAGGCGGAGACGTCGAGGGCGGCGGAGGAGGGCGGCGTCGAGGCCGAGGTAGAGAGCTAGCATGGCCGAAGGGCGGCGTCGATGGCGGCGCGCTCCTGGTCTTCGAGGACGACGGCCGGCGGCGGGCTCGGGCGTCGAGGGGCGTGGCGGAATTCGGCAGCCTGACGGCGTTGGTTTCATTGTGCTCATGGTCTTCTTCGCGAGTTCATGAATGGAGGGAGTGGGGGAGGCAGAGCGCAGTTATAGGGGAGGGCTTTTGTCCCGGTTCGTGGCTGGAACCGGGACTAAAGACCCTTTCGTCCCGGTTGGTGGCTCCAACCGGGATGAAAGGTGACCCTTTTGTCCCGGTTCCAGCCACGAACCGGGACGAAAGGTCATTTTCGGGGGCACCGAAAGGGCGCGTGCCAAAAAGACCTTTAGTCCCGGTTCCAGCCATGAACCGGGACTAAAGGTGCTTTTGGAAATTAAATTTTGGGCGCGAAGGCCACAGTTTAGTTTGTTTTTTTGAAAAATGTAATAAACTTATAAATTCAATATGTTTTGATCTGTTTATCAGAAAAATGCAATTAAAATATCAAATTGTTGATAAAAATGTAATCTATCTATTTATAACAAATTTATTTTTGTTTGAGATTTGAGGTGAATTTATTTAATTACAAAATTTGGAATTTGAACTCCATTAAGTTATTAAACTTATAAATTCAATATCTTTTGATCTGTTTATCAGAAAAATGCAATTAAAATATCAAATTGTTGATAAAAATGTAATCTATCTATTTATAACAAATTCATTTTTGTTTGAGATTTGAGGTAAATTCATTTAATTACAAAATTTGGAATTTGAACTCCATTAAGTCATTAAAATTATAAATTCAATATCTTTTGATCTGTTTATTAGAAAAATGCAATTAAAATATCAAATTGTTGATAAAAATGTAATCTATCTATTTATAACAAATTCATTTTTGTTTGAGATTTGAGGTAAATTCATTTAATTACAAAATTTGGAATTTGAACTCCATTAAGTCATTAAACATACATATTTTCTGTTTCAATTTTCTACCCCCTTTTTTTATGTCGGTACCGGGTGTAGTATGTCCAATCAGGAAGAAGCACACAGATCGTGTGTTTCCTTCGAACGCTTGTGAGCCGTTGGATCAGCGGTGTGTTTCTGTCGAGCGCTTGTGAGCCGTTGGATCTCAAGCAGAAGATAAGGCACACATATCAACGCTCCTTTAGTCCCGGTTCCAGGTACCAACCGGGACTAAAGGTGAAGAATCGCCCTGATCTTTTAGCTATAAATACCCACCATGAGGAGGAGATGAAGAACAAGAGAGCACGGCAACAACATAAAGCGAAGACAGAGGACTCTATGCACGAGCTTCTCGAAGATGTCGTTGGGCAGTGACCTATGAAATCTTCGAGGGGCTCGGCATAGAAGCATTCTCTCAGTGCTAAGAGGGTTCATACTGTAGTCAAGCTAGCCGGAAAGCGAAGACAGAGGACTCCTCAATGCACGAGCTTCTCGAAGATGTTGTTGGGCAGTGACCTATGACATCTTCGAGGGGCTCGGCATAGAAGCGTTCTCTCAGTGTTAAGAGGGTTCATACTATAGTCAAGCTAGTCCGGAAGGCAAAGACAGAGGACATCTCTATGTCAACAAAATAAGATCGATACACATGTGTGCCAAGTTTGAGAACACTCATACATAAATATTTAATATATTATTACACATAACCAACATCCCCATCTAGCGTATGTCCCTTGCTTATGATCGCGCCGGCCGTAACCATGGAGCATCTTCATCATTTAACACGATGCTTGGGTCAATGTTCACCGTGAAGGGCGGAATTTCATCAAACTTATTATAATCTTCTGACATGTCTGTCTTGTCCTCCACTCCCACGATGTTTCTTTTCCCTGAAAGAACTATGTGACGCTTTGGCTCGTCGGATGATTTATTCGTTTGCTTATTTTTTTTCTTTTTCTCGGTTTGGTAGACATGTCCTTCACATAGAAAACCTGAGCCACATCATTGGCTAGGACGAATGGTTCGTCTCTGTAACCAAGATTGTTGAGATCCACTGTTGTCATTCCGTACGGCTTGTCTACCTGAACCCCGACTCCATTCAGCTTGACCCATTTGCACCGAAACAAAGGGACCTTAAAAGAAGGTCCATAGTTAAGTTCCCATATCTCCTCTATGTAACCATAATATGTGTCGTTTTGCCCATTGTTGTTTGTTTCATAAAAGCGGATACCACTGTTTTGGTTGGTGCTCTTTTTATCTTGGGCGATCATGTAAAATATATTCCCATTTATCTCATACCCTTGGAAAGTCAATACAGTCGAAGATAGTGACCTGGCCAATAAGTACAGCTGATCTCCAACAATGTTATTATTCATGAGATGTGTTCGTAACCAACCGTCGAAAGTCTCAATGTGTTCATGTGTAATCCAGGTGTCAGATTGTCCCGGGTGTTGGGACCGTACTATATTCATGTGTTCCTCGATATACGGAGCCACCAAGGGAGAACTCTGTAGAACTGTGTAGTGTGTTTGAGTTAAAGAATGCCCGTCCCTACATATTTTTGCTTTCTTTTCTAGCATGTCTTTTCCACTCAGTCTCCCCTCATGCCGTGATTGTGGAACACCAATCGGCTTAAGGTTAGGAATAAAGTCAACACATAACTCAATGACCTCCTCTGTTCCATAGCCCTTGGAGATGCTTCCTTCTGGCCTAGCACGGTTATGGACATATTTCTTTAAAATTCCCATGAACCTCTCAAAGGGGAACATATTGTGTAGAAATACAGGATCGAGAATGGCAATCTCTTCGACTAGGTGAACCAGGAGATGCGTCATAACATTGAAGAACGATGGTGGGAACACCAACTCAAAACTACCAAGACATTGGACCAAATCATTCTATAACCTTGGCAGAATATCTGGATTGATTACCTTCTGAGATATTGCATTGAGTAATGCACATAGCTTCACAATGGGTACTCGAACATTTTCCGGTAGAAGCCCCTCAATGCAATCGGAAGCAACTGTGTCATAATCACGTGGCAGTCATGAGACTTCAGGTTTTGGAATTTTTTCTCTGCCATATTTATTATTCCCTTTATATTCGACGAGAAGCTAGACGGGACCTTGATACTGCCCAGGCATTAAAAAAAGATTTCCTTCTCTGCTTTGGTAAGAGCGTAGCGGGTCCAGGTCTTGTCCTGTGGATGCATGTTGTTTGGGTATTTCATACGTTGCTGGTCCTCCCGTGTTTTCGGTGTATCTTTTGTCTTTCCATACACGCCTAGGAAGCCTAGCAGGTTCACGTAAAGATTCTTCGTCACGTGCATCACGTCGATTGAAGAGCGGATCTCTAGGACTTTCCAATAGGATAGCTCCCAAAATATAGATTTCTTCTTCCACATGGGCGCGTGTCCGGTACCGTCATTCGGAACAGATTGACCGCTAGGACCCTTTCCAAAGATCACTTCTAGATCCTTGACCGTATCAAATATATCATCACCAGTACGGTGGTCAGGCTTCCTCCGATGATCGGGCATACCTTTGAAATGCTTGCCTTTCTTTCTTACGGGATGCTTGGTCGGAAGAAATCGACGATGCCCCAGGTACACAACCTTCTTACATTTCTCCAAATATGTACTATCAGTCTCTTCTAAACAGTGCGTGCATGCATTGTATCCCTTATTTGTCTGTCCTGAAAGGTTACTAAGAGCTGGCCAATCATTGATGGTTACGAATAGCAATGCTCGTTGGTCAAATTCCACCTGTTTGTGCTCATCCCACACACGTACACCTTCTTCACACCACAACTGTAAAAGTTCTTCAACTAAAGGCCTCAGGTACAAATCAATGGCGTTGCCGGGTTGCTTCGGGCCTTGGATGAGCACTGGCATCATAATGAACTTCCGCTTCATGCACAACCAAGGAGGAAGGTTATAGATACATAGAGTCACAGGCCACGTGCTATGACTACAGCTCTGCTCTCCAAAAGGATTCATGCCATCTGTACTTAGACCAAACCTTAAGTTCCTTGCGTCATCTGCAAAGTTCGGGAACTCTCTCTCGATTTTTCTCCACTGCGACCCATCAGCGGGGTGTCTCAACATCGCGTCTTTCTTACGGTCTTCTTTGTGCCATCGCAACAACCTAGCATGCTCTTTGTTTCTGAACAAATGTTTCAACCGTGGTATTATAGGAGCATACCACATCACCTTGGCAAGAACCATTTTCCTGGGGCGCTCGCCCTCAACATCACCAGGGTCATCTCGTCTGATCTATGTCAAGTGTTGATCGGCATAATTGTTATAAACATGAAATTAAGCAAATAGTTATAAAAGATAATATACCACATCCGAATCATAGACCGGACGAGGGCCGACGGGGACGGATATCAAAACCATGGCACTATACATATAACAAACAATCATACAATTAAGAAAATTATATAAGTAACTATGTAAATCATATAAATAAAAATTTGTTATTTTTTTAATAAGAATAAGAGGCTCACCAAGATGGTGCCGGCGACGGGGCGGCGCGAGCGATCGACGGCGTTGTTGTGATGGCACTAAAACCAACAAATCATACTTTAATTTGAGCTCAAATTGCATATAAAACAAATAAACTCCCTAACTTAGACATTTCATCAAACACCTTGCTTGCACTAGAAAAATAAAAAGAGCTAAACTAATAATGAAATGAGCTAAATCCGCAACGCCGGAAGAAAGGATGAAGTTACTAACCCTTGGATAGATGGGTGCTGCCTAACTTGTCAAATGGTGGAGAAAAATAGGATGAATTTGAGCTTGGGAGAGAGTAAACCGAAAGAAAATGGAGAAGAGTGAGGATGGCTCGGGGTGGAAGAAGAAGATAAAGGTGGTGGAAACCTTTAATCCCGGTTCGTATTACAAACCGGGACTAAAGGTCCATCTTTAGTCCCGGTTTGTAATACGAACCGGGACTAAAGGGTCTCGCGCTGGCCCCCACCTCTGGGGCTGCCTGCCGGAACCCTTTAGTCCCGGTTCGTATTCTGTATGAACCGGGACGAAAACCTCCCGAGCCCCATGCGGCGTGCGAGCCGCTCGAACCGGGACTAATGCCAACGTTAGTCCCGGTTCGTGTCGCGACCGGGACTAATGCTCCGATTCGGCCTGGACAAAAGCCCTCTTTTCTACTAGTGGTCCCTGGTGAGGATTTTCGTTCTTACTTGTCATCCTTTGGATCCATCTCCAGGCAATTGATGACACACATACTGTCAGGTTCTTTCTTTCTTTCGGGATCTGCAATTTCCAAAACATATGAGATCTTCTAAAAGATAAACAAGAGCCCATGGACAATATTGTTAATTGTGAAATTATTTTTTCTGGAAGCTTGGTTGTGATTTTTTTTTGTGTCATAAGGAGACTTTGATGATGATAAAGTCCCACTTGCAAAAAGGGGGAAAAAAACTCTGAAGGATGCAAAGAAGAACCCATGTTGCGGTTGTCCGTAAGAGCAACTCCAGCCGCCCCCCACGAGGCCCCCCAGGACCGCTTTTTGGATGCCGGCGGGCGATTTTTCTCCCAGTCGCGCCCCCAGGGTCTCGTTTTTCGCCGGATTTGGCCCAAAAGTTATCTGGCGTACCCAGGCCGAACCCAGCGCGCTGGGTTCGGCCTGGGGGCGCCGGCACAAGGGAAAAGCCGCGCGGGCCAGCCCTGTCGGCGAGACAATTGTTATTCCCGCCGTTTTTGTTTCGCTTCTCTCCATTTCTCCTTCTCCATATCCCGTAGCTCCCACCGTTTCCCGCGGAAATCACCTCCCATGGCGCCAAGAAATTCAACAACCCACGAGCCGCCGACGAAGAACCACCGGCGAAGAGGGCGGGGACGACCTCCGGCGGGAGGGGTAGGGGGAGGGGGCGGCCGGACGGCTTGAGCAACACCGAGTGGACGAACGAAGTCGAACGAAGGAGGACGGTCACCGCCGACCGCAAGGCAAGGGACGAGAGGAAGAAGGCCAAGAAGGCGGAGGAGGCCAAGGAGACACGACGAGCGGCGGCGGTGGCGGTGGCGGCCGGGAAACCGTGCTTTCCTGCGCCGTCGCCACTGTATGCCCCACACGGCCTCTATTTGCCGCCCGGCGCTTGGGGAACCCAAGGAAGCCAAGGAGGAAGCCAAGCAAGCGTGGCGTCACCATCACCGTCGGCCTTCTCGCCGTCGCCCACCGCCTTCTCGCCGGCATCGCCAGCCACACCCCACTGGAGGGGGAACACGCTGGACTACGGAGATGGCGACTCACACGGAGGATTCAACCCCAACATAGTGTTCCGCGGCCCTTCCGCACTCAGCGCCGGCACTGGGGGCTCGCCGGCCATGCCATACCGTGGCCCTCTGTTCCACCCTCCGGTCGAGTTCGATGGTACCCGCAGCGTGCTCGGCCAAATGCCCGAATCGCAGGAGTCACAGGACGCATGCATGGACGACATCATCGCGTCTGGCTCAGCGGCGGCGGCGGCGTCATACCCCCGGGGAGAAGAAGAGGACGACTTTGCCGGGGGAGACTTCGCCGGGGATGAGTTCGCCGGGGAGGAGGAAGAATACGGCGAGTACGAGGAGGAGGAAGAACAACCCGTCGCCACGGAGAAGGGGAAGAACAAGAAGAAGAAGAAGAAGAAGAAGGCGGCGGCCGCCGACAAAGCCGAGCCTCGCATCAAATGGTCCGCCAAGGAAGACGAGTGTCTCGCCGAAGCGTGGAAGACGGTGAGCATTGACCCAATCACGGGCGCAAATCAGAACTCGGAGAACTATTGGGCGAGGGTGAAGAGATCGTTCGACGAGCGCAAGCTTTGCGACCCCGAGTTCAAAGGATTTTACATGGCGCGCGGCGAGAAAGCGATGGCGAACCACTGGGCGGTCGTCCAGGCGGCCTGCAGCAAATGGCACGGGATCATCGAGGAGGTCATAGCTCGCCCGGAGAGCGGCGCCGACGTCGAGCGACAGGTAAACCCCGACTCGGTCGCCCATGGCCTGTTCGTTTCTTCTTCGGCTGACATTTCCTTTTGTTGCGCGCCGGCAGATGGTCCGGATGTTCGAGATGTACCGGCAGGACAGCAAAGGCGCCGAGTTCAAATTCCTCCATGTCTTCTCCAGGATCGAGAAGTGCGAGAAGTGGGCGGAGGTTCGTCTGAACCTCGGCAAGGGGAAAGAACCTTTCAACCCCGACGCGCCGGGATCGGGAGCCTCAGATGGACGTCCAGAAGGGAACAAGAAGGCGAAGGAGGCGGGCGATTACACCGGCGACAAAAAGGCTGCACACGTCGATCGAGAAGTGCATTGCCGACACCAAGACCCACGCCGTCAAGAGGGAGGAGAAGTGCGAGACGAGGTGGTTGCAGATGATGGAGAAACAAGACGTGAAGATCGAGCTCCTCAAGACCAAGGTCGCGGCCAAAAAGAGGAACACCGATCTGGCGTTCCTCATGAGCGCCGACCCGACGACGATCATGGACGGCAAGGTCAAGGCGTGGTACATGAGCCAGCGCGACCTCATCCTGAACGAGATACCAGCGCCGATCCCGACCCCGACCCCGACTCCACCACCGACCCCGACCCCGACTCCACCCCCGACGATGACCCCGACTCCGCCAACGGAAGGCTCCACCACGAAAACGACGCCGAGCACCAATACTACCCCGGCATCGTCGCCGCCGATCGCTGCGCCATCGACCGACCCCTCCTACGTGGTGCAAGTGGAGGACGACGAGCCGGCATCGTCGCCGCAGATCGCTGCGCCATCGACCGACTCCGTCGTGGTGCAAGTGGAGGACGACGAGCCGGCGATTTGAGGTCGACGTCGTCGATTTGGCCGCTTTTGATCGCCGAATTATGTTTTCTTTTCTAAAACTATGCAAACTTGACCGCCGAATTGTGGCTGGATCACCGGACTTGCGATCGCCGATATGTCGCGAGAACATGTCGATTAAAAAAAAAAGTGTCTTGGGGGGCCGAAAGCTGGGGGGCGGGTGGGAACCGAGGCCTCCCCAAGGCTTGGGGGGCGCCAGCGAACGGGGTAAAAAGCCTTCGCCGGATACCCTGGGGGGCCAACGGCTGGAGTTGCTCTAAATTTGTACTATGCTGATTGTCTAGTCAACTGTATCATATCAAATGTTTCATCCAGCTGTACTCTTGCATAATTAAATTCACTAAGCGCGTAGTGAGTACTAACTAAATTATTCTACATCCGGGGCTAGATTTGACTTCTGGGAAAGTTCCCCGTCCTTAAGCCTTACCCTGCTTGCCCCTCTTTGCAGACAACATCTGAACCTCGCCTCAACTAGACAGCAGCGCTTCTGAAGGTAATCTTTCAGTGCAAAGATCTGGCTTCTCTGAATAATTTATGGTTTTGCTACAAATGATCTCTATCGCAGATCGCAAGATTTAGCCCAAGAACTTGCTTCTTAATCGTGTTTGTTGAGAATTTGCCGTTTGACTTTGTTCGTGGTTGCGCCTTCCATTATTGAGCAAGAGAAACTGCGTCTAGCTTCTTTCCAGGACACTGGTGTGTAGCTGCAAATGAATCAGCTACCTATTTCGTCTCGAAGTGGCCTGGCGGGCATGCTATCTGATGAAACCGAAGAGCCAAAGGCCATCAAACTGTCAATTCTGGACGAAATAACAGATTCTTTCTCAGACAAGCTGGTGATTGGCAGGGGAGGGTTTGCAGTGGTCTATAAGGTGCAATAACCTCTCGAGTTTCGCAGTTTTAATCACAATTAAATTGATATGAAAACTCATGCCGATCCTGACAAATGTGTGTTGCGACTGTAGGGAATGCTTGAGCCTGGGATGGTTGCTGTGAAGAGGCTGACAACGTACATGCACGAGAAGGAATTCCACCGAGAGGTTGAATGTCTAATGAAGGCGAGGCACAAGAATATTGTGCGATTTCTTGGATATTGTTCAGACACACAAGGGGTAGTGGAGAAATTCAATGAAAAATTTGTCATGGCTGAGGATCAGCAAAGATTGCTCTGCTTTGAATATCTATCTAAAGGGAGTCTGCATGATTACATCACCGCCGGTAGGATCATGTGTCTTTCCATCTTTATTTTCAATAGTAGTTATTATACTTCAGTCAAGCATAAGCCACTTATAATATGAGTAAGTAGCACAACGAGAGAGGCGTTTTGGCTCCCAAGAGCATATGCTCCTGATATGTTTTTCAAAATTAAAAAAAATACTAAAACACTTCGAAAAAATCTGAAAAAAATCGGGCACAAACATATACAAGTGTTGAACATGCGTGAATAATTTCGCAAGGAAATAACAATTTATGTGGTCTGTGCAAAAAAGACAAAATCTGTCTTTTGAAAAATGTATTTTTAGATCTCATTTCAGCCACAGAATTTGTCTTTTTGTACAGACCACAGAAATTATCATTACCTTCTGTAATTTTGCACGAGTGTTCAAAACTTGCATATGTTTGTGCCCAAATTTTTTCAGATTTTTTGAAAGTATTTTCATATTTTTTATTTTGAAAACAATAACAGGAGCATATGCACCCAGGTGCCAAAGTGAATTTTAGCACCCTAAGATTATATATGAACATCTCAAACAATACTAAACTCTCTTTCTTCTCTCCCATTGGTAGATGCATCCCGTGAGTGGGCAAAGTGCTATAAAATAATAAAAGGAATTTGTAGCGGTCTAAATTATCTTCACGAGATAAATATTATCCATTTGGACCTAAAACCTGCCAACATACTGTTGGATAATAATATGGAACCAAAAATTGCCGACTTTGGACTCTCAAGGAGTTTTGGTGAAAATCAAAGCCATGAAACAGCTTCAAAGGTGATTGGAACATTGTAAGATGCTCGATCCTCCTTCAAAGCTCATCTTTTTTGGTTCGGTGTAAACTATAATGTATTCCCTTCTCCCATTTATCAATTGAAGTATTACCTTTTATATACAGGGGATATTTAGCACCCGAGTCCTACAATAAAAAGATCACATCCAAGTTGGACATTTACAGCCTTGGTGTTATAATAATAGAGATACTGACAGGGGAGAAGGGTCACTACGATGTTCAGAATGTGAGAACAATTTATGACACAAATTTAAATTATTGTGTTACCCCTTTATTTTGCATATTTATTTATTTTTACATGGCTCATATTAACATACTCTGAAGCACATCTAGTTGTCCAAACACGCATTTTTCCTGGGTCACAAGGTAACACTCGAATTGGCAATATGAAGCAATGAGCTTGGCAGGACTGCCTAGTTTAGATCTTATAAGAAAATAAGACCGTCAATAAGGCTTTGAGACAGTCTTTGTCCAAGCCTATCTATAGTTGTTCCAATTCAACTCATAGAAATCTTTCTTGTCCCATTATCTCTGCAGTTCAACAGATGCAAATTCAAGACGTTGTAATTCATGTTGTAAACTGCCTATGAGTTGAATAAAATTTTGGCGCCTCCGGCGCCTCAAAAAAAAAAAAAAAAAAAGTAGTGGTGTTGAATGTACTTCCCCCCATGTATGTTGCTATTTCCACCTTCCAATATGGAAACACACACAATGTCTGGACACAAAAGGAGTGAGCGAGGATGTTCTGGACACTGCGAAATTTGCGCATTAACCATATGTCCGCCATAATACCAGATATCTAAATTTCCATGTAGACGAGTTTTGCTTTCACTCATAACTGCAATGTTGCAGGTACTTGAAATTTGGAGCAACAGGTTCGAGAAATCACAAATCGACACAGAACTCAAACAAGTACGAGTATGCGCTGAGATAGGGATACAATGCACTAAATCTGATCCCGCGGAGAGACTAGATACAGAGCAAATAATTGATAGGCTTGATGAAACGGAAGATATGTATGAGTGTATGGAAACTGGTATGAGTAGTTCATCGGTAGCCCAGGTTAGTTCACTCAAATATACCGCTAACCTCATGTCCAGGGCTTGTGCGTGTCTTCATATTCACTTTTCTGGCTTCGAGCTGGTGGATGAGATGAAGTGTTGGTTTTTCAACAGGCGGAAAATGATTCAGGTGAGCGCCAACAAGGTAAATCTGAACGTAAGGCAGCAGGAGAAACAAGCTCGAATGTGAGTTCTCTCTAATTCATACTTGTCAGACATTGACTTCCAGTTAGAAAGAGAAAGATGGCACGAGAACTGAAATATGAGGAAACCCGTTGTTATGTTCTGACAATTAAAAAACTGATTGCCATATACAACACGGTTAGATACCTATACATCAAGAATCCGAGACAACTTCAGAGACAAGCTAATGTATTTGCAGAAAATCATTATATGCTGATAAGAGCAGTGATACAATCATATAACATGTAAATGTTCCCGCAAAAAAAAACATGAAAATATAAAAGCATGCTGCACAGCATATGGAAATAGTTTAGGATTGAGCAGATAAAAATAGTTTAGGGTCACCTCATAATCTTAGTTTTCTCCACTATAACTGTCCACAGTAAGATTGTTCAGTAACAAGAAAATGAGTGGTAAAACATGACACACTGTATGACAATATGAACATATCATACTTAAAGGGAGATAAATCTCACCAAGATTTCCTCACAACTAACTCGACAATCAAACAAAAAGTTCGTCCATCCTATCAAAAATAAAATTGCTCATTGAGGAAAATATTTAGGGGAACCAAGGTCACACTTAGTAATTCGATTGGTGTTGTAGCTAACCTCATTACAGATTTAGTTAGTTCCAGTTTTTTTTTTCAGAAAATGGAAAAATCGGGACGTTCACATTGTACAATATGTTGACATGAAGGGTGTGTATATATATGTGCTCTAATGTCAAACATGATTTAGGGTGTCGTTTAACCGCATCAACCTAAATTCTAGGTAACACAAGAAACCACGGAGCTGCTTGACATCCATCCCATCGAGCTCCGGTTTCCTTTTGTGCCAAACAAGTTGATCACATGCCCATTGTACCTGAAAAACAACAGAGATCACCACGTCGCTTTCAGACTTCAACCACAGAGCCAGGAAACGGCAGAGAGGTACTATCATGACTTGCTCTGCGGCGCCGTTCCGCCGAGGTCGACCTACACTCTCAACGTGACGATGAAAGAGCAGAAGAAGCCCCCGTCACCAGACAAGGATGACATTCTGATTATCCTGAGCAGCATAATAAGCGGTGACAAGCTTCATATGATCAGCCAAGGAAAATACGATATCAAGTACTACAATTTTTTCACTGAAGTCGAATTGATTGGCATTGACAAGGTGCACGAGCTGAAGCTGAAAGCTGTCTCTGACCCACAAGGAGCAATGTCAACTGAGGTGAGTTCGGTGAAGTACTTGAACAAATAACCTATGTCTATGTGTAGTAATACTGATCGCTAGAATCAGAAGAAACCAAATAATATGTTCTTTTTTTCCATTATTGATCATTGTTTATTTTTTTAGTTGAATCAGATCATACCCATGTCGGGGGATAATAAAATAGTTTCCATGGATGTTCATCCAACAAAGCCATGGTGAGTGGACAGTCTGAATCGTCTTGCTAATTAATGGTACCATCTTTCATTTCAGTGTGTGAAGCATCAGCTATCTTGCTGATATGAGTCCTCGTGTGTATTGCAGGATTATAACCAGTCGTACCAAAGGTCACTTCCGCATTTGGGACTATGAGACAAAGGTTAGTGAACAAGGTTTGGTTCCTGTCTTACAAATTGTAAAGGGGTCGGTGTTGGTTTTGAGGGCTGCAAGTAGGAGACCAGTTAGAACACCGATTTTTCCATATGAATTCCTTTTCCAAAATTTAATTGCTAAATTTCTTTCAAAAATCCATACGTTCTAAATATTTGCATGAAATTTGTCCAAACCAGTAGTTCTTAGGTGATATGACTATTTATGGAGGGTAGCTGCTTGATGGTTGACCAAAATGCCGGCCGGTGTCCAAAACCTTGTACTCACGCTTAAAGTGAGATGAATTGTATAGTTCACCTACACATAGTTTCTATTTACTATATTGTTGTCAAGTAGCAAAATATTTTTAAAACCCCAAAATAACTAAAAGCCGTTGTTGCCTCGGATCCAAAAGTGGCGAGTTAATGACCTCATGGTCCCACCTGTTAGTGTTACAGGCTACTTTGTACGGGAGGATTATGTTAAGTATATTATATCTCCACTTCCAATCAGATCGGACTTTTGGTATAGGTATATCTAACATGGTATTAGAACGTCCAGGTCTCGGGTTCAAGCCTCAATCCCCGCACTATTAATCCTCAATTGATCCACGGCCCGGTTGGGTGTGAGGGGAGGTGTTATCCACATCTGATGTGAAGGGGGTGTTAGATACTCCCTCCGTTCCACAATATAAGATGTTTTAGCATTTTCTCTTTCCATCTGTATCTAGACATGTTTTAGTGCAAGATGCATTTAAACCTTACACTAAAACATGTCTAGATACGGATGGAAAGAGAAATACTAAAACATCTTATATTTAGGAACGGAGGGAGTATATTATATCTACACTTCTAATCTATCTAACAGATTAGTCTTTCAATGAACAAAGAAAAATGTGGTCGAGTGGAGAAAGAGAACACGAACTTTACTTATGAGCCATCAATGTATAGTTTGTTTTTTATTAAGAAGTGCTTAAAAAAATAGAAATAAAACAAAGCCTGTTCTGCGAAGAGACCGTGAATCTCAATGCCACCGGTCTCCCATTGTCACAGGACATGGTTTTCACCGGCACCTAATAAACCTTGCAGAAATATTTCTACCAAATTCAATCATATTTCTCAACACATATATTTTCTATACAGTTTCTTTTGTAATTTGAATAGTGTGTCAATGCTAATATAGTGGCAAATTAAATCAAATAGCAGTCAGACAACCGGGAAAAAACAATGTGTTATAAATTTAGGCGCCGAGAGGAAAGATACCTTGAATCTTCGATCACAAAGCCCTATCTCTGTAATTTCTTTGTATTTGTTTTCATTTATTTCCTTGTGCTTTTCGGCTGTAGTTAGACCTAGTATTCTCGAATGACGGAAATGCATCTCTTGTGCTTTAAAAGAACGTGTTAGCAAGTTGTACTTGGCTAATTAAGTTTTGTCCATTTATCCACAGAGCATCGTATACAAAGCCACGAGAGAACAGGAAGCCATGTCTTGCGGCTGTGAGTTCACCATAACACAACGTCCTGTGTACTGTCTTACTAGATCTATTCACATGCACCTTGTAACTTCTAATCACCCCAACTGCAGTTTGGACATCTAAATTCATTGAAAGGAAGCAATGGATCGTTGCCGGAGGTGGTAATGGTTGCATCTATGTGTACGATTATAATACAATGGAGAAAGTCACGAGCTTGAAAACTCACCGTGCGCGAATCACTTTTTTGGCCGTCCATCCAACCAAGCCTTATGTACTGGCGGCATCCCACGACTGGGAAATTGAGATGTGGGACTGGGAGAAAGGCCCAATGTCTGCTCGGACATTCAAAGGGCACAAGGGTTCTGTGTATCAAATAGCATTTAACCCTAAGGATGCCAATACATTTGCTACTGTTTCCGAGGACAAGAAAATTAAGGTTCGGTTATAAAAGTCCTTTCATTTTTCCTAACAGATATTCACACGATCCATTACGATAAGTTTGTCACTGGAGTTAGGTTTAATAATTGTGAAGTCTCTTGTACTTGACATTTCAGATTTGGAGTCTTGATTCTTCCGATGTAATCACAATGACGGGTCCGGGTCATGAATCTAAAGTGAGATGTTTGGATTACTTTACTCATGCTGACGAGCAATACTTAATTACAGGATCTGATGATGGAACTGCTAAGGTGTGTGACTTCTTCCCAACAGTACACTCTTGAGCATATTTCGTTTTACATTGTTTTTCTAACATATCTTCCTCTTAAAACAGATTTGGGACTTGCAGAAAAGGTGTTGCGTTAAAACACTTGAAGGTCACACAAAGAGAGTTAGTACGGTCTGTTCCCATCCAATGCTTCCACTGCTGATGACAGGTTCATTGGATGGAACTGTCGGTCTTTGGGACTCAAATTCATTCAGGTCAGCAATTTTTTGTACCAAAATTTTGGAATACGATATTCTGGTGGTAACAAATCTTGTAGTTCGGGTCCTACTTCACAACCAATGATCTTGGTTCATATCAACTGCTCATCAACTCAAGCCCCTATGTGGGCTACAAACTTTCAAAACATAGAAATACAAACCTATAACCGGTAGCTTTTGCTGTCAAAATTGTGTAGAATTAGAAATATATAGGACAAACCTGTGAGTTATAATTTACTCTGGGTATCCGAAGGACAGAACTATAATTAATTCAATTGTTTTTTCTTGATCAATAGATGTTCTGAACTGTGTTTTCTGATTAATAGATGGTCTAAACTGTTTATGTACTGACGAGAAGACGAAAAAGTTATACAAAGTGGTGTAAACAATGAGCAAACTGAACAGAGTCCTTTTTTATTTTGCCCCATGAATAACCATGTCAACTTCATACTTGGGTTTTCTTTTCCAGAAGCTCCTAACTGTTGTTTTCTAAGTTGAGTTTCTTCTGCAGGAAATGCTCAGACAAACATAACTCACCGTTAAAAACTTTTACTACTCCCTCCAATCCATAAAAAGTGTCGCTCACTTAGTACAAAGTTTGTACTAACTTAGTACAAAGTGAACGACACTTTTTATGGATCAGAGGGAGTACTTAAGTTGATAGGATTAGTACCCAGTGGTGAAACATGCTTAAAATGTTCACATTCATCTGGAAAATCATATAGTTGGGAGGCTTTGAAAGGGATTGACATCACACTGTCATGGGTCTAGCACCGTCATTGTTTGGTTACTATCTCGTCTCTAGAGTTGGTGTACAGCTCGAATATGATGTGACATGGACTAAGTTATATGTACATTCAAAATATATATCCTAACTAGCAAAAATTGCATGGTGACACGCCACGGGCACCCAACGTGCAGCTGCTATTCCATATCACCTTTGAGAGTTGTGACAAATAAAAAGATTCATAGACAACCCAAAAGGTAGTGACTAGTAATACGTTTACAATTGCTTTAGACTGTAACAATTGTTTTAGACTCTAATAGTTATCTTCTTACCAAACCAACTATACACTATAATTTCATTTTTCAGCATTTGTTAGTATGATGGTAGTTGGTAGATCACCCTTTTAAGCGAAACAGGTAAAGACAGAAACGTACCTGTGTCGGTTAACACTTCGCTCTTTTCCTCCATGTGAACTTAGTGATTCGTGCTTTTGCATGCAATGGAACACAAATAGTGTAGATGAAAAGGATGTCACGATGTGAAGCTATCTTCCTAACATTCGAGCACTGCTACCGTAAATAAGTGAACAATAGCCAAGACGTTATAAAAACGCAAAACTCACGATCTTTAATATTGTATGGAATTCGTTTATTTTGCCTATTATTTTTGGAATAAATGTGGTGCCTTGGAAGGAGCATCCACACGATATGATAGTGCATCATGATACATAATGGTGAATGGGGCTGCCCCGTAAGCCCTAAATCTTCTGTCACATCACTGTTGTTGCATGCAGCACATACTGCACACAACAGATGGAATAAGATGTAACTTTTATTAGCAGGAGTAGTAAACAATAACATGCACACTTTGTACTCTTTCAGGCTTAAGGGTGTACATAACTTTGGCCTCAAAGAAGTTCATGCATTGGGACGTGTTATGGATGGCTCTGGAAGGTGAGTTACAGAAACATTTCTTTTTCTTCTGTTTGTTTGCGAACTACCTTGCCAACAAGTCAACAACTAATTAACAGGAATCTGAAGAAGACGAATATAAATAACTGCAGGTCCCTTTGATTCAAAGAAAATTCATAGGATTTTTTGGAGTATTTGGACCCTTACGATTTTTTTCCTACATTTATCATTTGATTGGCGTGATTGGAATCCTCATGAATTTTTCCTAAGAATTCTTTTGCACTATATTTGGAGGAAAAAAATAATCCACTCAAATGTCTTGTTAGAATTACTTTATTTTTTTTCCTGTGTATCAAACACTCATTGAATGATTGAAGGCACCATTGGTTCAAAGGCATTTCATGGGAATTTTGGAGGATTATTTTCCTTGATTTTTTTTTCATATAGAGTTTGTTTGCTAATTTTGGCATCGTGGTGAAGAATGAAAATTGTGTTACCGACATGATTGTCACACTTCTTGATGTTGTATACGTTTGTGCTACTGAAAAGGTTGTGATGTTTCTCTTGTTTGTTTTCCTTTTTTTCGCGAGATGTAGGGTTGTGATTGGATACAGCCGTGGATTACCAATTTTGTCCCATGAAGATGTTGCTAAAAGCAGTGGAAATATCATGTGATATGGTCAAATCCCATTGTTGAGTGGATATACAAAATCACGGTTCACTGGAGCAACTTGTTAAGATGTCAACTTTGGAGGAGGCCATCCAGAAATTAATTTATGCTCATAGGAAAATAGTGGGTACTACAAAAACAATTTTCCATAAAAAATGGAAAATGGATTCGCAGAAAGCTCATTTTTTGCCATCTATTAAACTGAGGCATGTCATCATGAACATCTTCAGTTGTGGACATTGTTAAAATACTCGTTGGTGATGTATTGTTTTAACTGCACACATTGATCACAGCTTCATCTTGCTGCGAAAGATAATGTGGGTTAGCACCATCACACTCATGTAGTTTAGGCAACAGCTAGCACCATGACATTGATGCAGATGCAGCTTTGTGTGAACTTTGTTCACAATATCACTAAGACCACTGCTGCACTCCCCCGCAAGGAACTTTATTGTCATGCTATCATGATTGTGCAAAATAAAAATGCAACGCATGAAGCTCTACTGGAGATGTTATCGGAACTGAAGAGCCCTTCAGGGATTGAAATCAGCAGGGGTGGGAAGTTCAAAGACCAAAAATCAACAAAGGTTTGCTCAGCTCATTTCTTGCAATTAAGCATCAAGACATAATGATCGGTTAGATACCTAATAATCATTAAGATCTGCGACTGTAGTTTAACTGAACTACACCATCGATCAGGAGTTATTTACTTATTTTTATAATATTCCAGTATGTTTGTAGAAAGAAGATACTACAGATATACGGGTTTACAGTCTTCACTTTGTTGCACTTGAGAAGACAAAAAACTACTCCCTCGGTTTCTAAATATAAGATGTTTTAGGTATTTCACATGTTGACTAGATAAATGTCAAAGTGAGTGAACATGCACACTAAAATGTGTCTAGATGCATGCAAATACATATGAATTTACTAAAATGCTTAAACATCTTATATTTTGGACGGAGGGAGTACAAGACATCAATTACATATATTTCACACTAGGAATATCATTTAAAGCAGCAAGTTACATCATCAGCATGACATGCCAGAATGGAAGCTTCACACGTCATAGGTTTGTATCACTTGTCTCGGACCTTGAATCATTAGTTAGGATATAAAGAAGCTAGCATCTGAAGAAAAGGAAAACGAACCTAAAGCTATATGATATGTCCCAGCTTACATGTCGAAGCTTTCTCTAATACATACTCCCTCCATATCAAAATATAAGATGTTTTAGCATTTCTCTTTCCATCCGTATGTAGACATGTTTTAGTGCAAGATTCTTGTGAACCTTGCACTAAAACATGTCTAGATACGGATGGAAAGTCAAATGCTAAAACATCTTATATTTTGATACGGAGGGAGTACATAGCAAACAGTCTGACTAAGGAACTGACTGTCACTAATCAGTTTTGAGCATTCTAGCATATTGCAAATGCAACTACATACTACCATGGGAGAAGCACATATTCGTAACTAATTAAAGATCCCAAAAATGCAGGGATGCCAGACACAGAAAGATGGCAACTGAAATAACCAAGTGTTGCATGCTACTATAGTACTAATGCATTGCAAAGAAGTCAGAAATTGGACTGTTGTTACCCAAATTCTCGAGGGAGCAAAAGTGGTTTCCTGGAATAGTGCATCAGCATCCATGTCTTGCTTTTCATCTGCGATATCCTCTTACAAAACGTTTGATGTCTGCAAAGTCTAAAACTGCCTCCACGTTGCGAAAAGAAGAACTCCACTTTGTACTTATGAAATCAACAAAAAACTCGGACTGCTTGTTGCCATTTGTCTGCCAGATAAACAAGGAGATTTCGTATGTCACGTCTTTTGGAGTGAAAATACCAATACAAGTTCTCAATGAATTGCAATGTACCAACAAAAGCAAAAAAAAAAAAAAAAAAAAAAGCGGAAACATGATGCACATCTGCCTCATGTAGGGATTATGACTCAAGGTTCCGCAGGCTAACAATGTTGGGATAGTTTACATATAAAAGCAACACTTGTGTTGTTTCATATCACGTGATGTCTCCTTATTAATATCAGGCCTCCTAAGCAAATGTATCAACCACTAAATGATCAACTAAAAGTACAAATAGACAATGGTTGTAACAAACGTGCAACTCAAAGGCGCATGACATTTGAAGGCACGGAGCCGCCATTAATAAACTGCAACATACCTCAAAAACAAAGAAACCTCGAGGCTTCAGTGCTGAAGATAACCCTTGACAGAGATGAAGCAAATGATCAAGACCCTCTTTGCCTCCATCAAGTGCAATTTTGGTTCATGCCAACCAACTTCAGGTTGCAGGCCAGGTAGATCAACAGTTGGTATGTATGGTTACTACTAATCACACCCATGAGTTTTCGTTTGACATCTCCTAGAGGTTAGAACCACGAGCCGTGCCATATTTCAACTTTATCCTACTTTTTGCAGCAAAAATCAACATTAACCCTGAGAGATTATGTACTTCTGCATGGTAAAATAAACTTTATCGAGAAAAATAGTGAAACCTCCATAGCAGTAGCCATTAACTTAGCTTCTAGGAATAGTTGTGGGGACTACAAGCAGCAACTGTAGGTGGATGTAGAAAACAGAAGGCGTACTAGACTACGGAAGGTTAGTTACTACTACAAATTGTGTTCTAACTTGTAGTTTTTGCAGAACATGAATCTCAGTTATAATTCAGTTTGGTTACTATCCACAACAGTAAGTCAGAAAGCGGAACATGAAACAGCACCACTTCCTGTCACTGGTGACAACACATCCGATGTTGCGTTTTGGCAACAAATCGAGATTGACCTCACTAACTGCCCAAGTTTCGGCCCTACACAGCCAGTTTGACGGCACTCTCTTGTACGAAATTGTTCAATTAAACACACTGACAGATGATAACCATAAGAAAATGTTTGACAGCACTATCCTGTATGAAATGTGACACATGTTCAGTTAACTAATGTTAGGTATAAGTGGCAGCATTTTATTATGACCTAAGTGGCAATTAAAAAGCTTAAATTTCCCAATTCCAGAGAGAAATGAAATCCTCTCACCCGCACCCCGTACCTCTGGACGTTGAGCCAGGCAACCTCAACAGACAACCTTGACTTGCTTGCCACCTGCGCCACTCAGAACATACATTGCTTCCAATCACAGAAGTCAATCTATCCGATATTGCATTTTTTATGTACTGTAATAAATCCTAAGCCACCTAGCTAGTTATCCACATTTCAGCCCTACATTTTACACTGTTTCAACTTGTGTTCCAACTTGTAGTTTTTCCAGAACACGAATCTCAGTTGTAATTCAACTTGCTTGCTTTCCACACCAATGTTTGGAAACCGGAACATGAACATCACCACTTCCTGTCACCAGTGTCAGCCCATCCAATGTTGCGTTTTGACAAACAGATCAAAATCGCCCTCACTGTTTGTCAAAACGCCTACGCTTGGTTATCGACATTTCAACCCTACGCTGCCAGTTCGACGGAATTCTCTTGTACTACATTGTAACACAGGTTCAGTTAGCTCAATACACTGAAGGATGATAACAGCTAGTAGAACATTCATGAGTTGACTTAGCTGGGCATGAGTAACAACATTTTATTTTGATCAAAGGATAAACGGCTTAAATTAAATTTCCCAACTCCAAACACAACAGAAATCCCCTCACCTGCACCCCGTACCTCTGGACGTTGAGCCGTGCGACCTCGACGGCGACCTCACTGACATCAGTGGCGAAGACCCTCCCGCGGGGCCCCAGCATCCTGGCCACGGCCACGGCGATTGCGCCGCTGCCGGTGCCGAGGTCCGGCCACCACCCGTCCGCGAACCCGTCCACGGCCCCCACCATCTCCACCACGGCCTCCGTCTCGGGCCGCGGAATGAGCACCCCGTCCCGCACCGCGACCACCAGGCCGCCCCAGTGCTCGTTCCCGACCACGTACTGGAACGGGCGCCGGTCGCGGACGTGCGCATGCCACAGGGCCTCGAGCTCGTCGAGCGGCGCGCGGATGAGGTGGGGCGACGTTGGGTCGGTGGGGGTGGACGGGCCGGCGGAGGCGTCGGCGAGGAGCCAGCGGAGGTGGCGGTGGAGGTGCGGCGCGGAGGGCGGGACGAGCGCGGCGGCTCTGAGGCGGAAGGCGGCGAGGGAGGAGGGTTGTACGGAGTGGGTCGGCGGGCGGAGGAAGAGCGGGGTCGGCTCTGTGTGCTCCGGGAGGACCGGAGTGGTGGGGGTGCGCGGGGTGGGCGGCGTCAGCGCGGAGGCGGAGAAGAGGGGTCTGAGGAGGCCGCGGCGGGGTCCGATGGGCTTGGGGATGAACGGGAGGAGGATGGGGCGGGCGGAGAGCGAGAGCATGGCTTCGAAGAAGGAGAACAATGGCGGCTTACGGTTGCGGCGAGGAGGAAGAAGATGCCTACGCGAGTCGTTGGGCCAGGCCGGCCAGTCGCGAAGCTACGGTGCGCTGATGGGCCGTTAATTGTGGTGGCCTAAAATCATGGGCCGAAATTGGCCAATTTTGTTATTTTTCTTGAAGCTGAAAACCTCATTGTGAGTTCTCTTTCGTAGAGACATTTTAGTAGTGTGCAGTAATTTGGTAATGCTACATACATGAGAATTCTGCTGAAGTAGTCCTGAAACAATCATTCCTGAAAAAATTAGATAGATCATGTTATCGTGCTCCTTCTTTTTTGAATATGAAATGTTTGTGTTGCATGTGTTCGTGCTTGGCTGTTGTGAAATGCGACCGACCAACGTCCCAAACTTCGGATTTTGGTGGTGTCGATGTCATTCCTCTTCGTATAAGACTTCGTCGTGTTGTGGTGAGCGGCTTTTGTGCCAATACATCTGCAAGGATTGTGGAAAGTGGAGGAGACATCACAGGACAACTTTGATTGGGTGGTGCTTCTTGAGTGTCTGGTCTCGAGCTCTGGGCTGAAAAGTTTAGTTCCAACCGTAGTTGGTTATATCTAGAAATAGCGGCGTTTATTGCGTGGTTACCCTAATGAAGGCATTTCTCGGAGTTTGCTCTGACTTGATCTTCAAGGTGAAAACTCACAATATGACCTTACACTAGTAGGAAAACGTTTATAGGTGAAAAAATAGCCATGGCGCACCGCCATTTTGGTGCGCCATGGGTATATAGCCGTGGCGCACGGAAAACGGTGCGCCACGAGTAGTGCCTTACCCGTGGCGCACCAAAGATTGGTTGCGCCACGGCTATGTGGTGCCCGGGCTAGCTGGTGTGCCCACTCCTTACCCATTGCGCACAACATTTTGGTGCGCCACAGGTAGCAACTTACCAGTGCGCACCCCCATACCAGTGGGCCACATATACTTTATTCCTTTCCACCCACACCCGCACGCGAGCACCTTTTCCTGTCCACCCACACCTTATCCTCTCGCTCACACATCCGCCCTCCTCTCTCTCCCCTCGGCGCCCCATTTCTTTTTCTTTCCTCTCTCCTCTCTCTCACCTCGGTGCCGGCGTGGACCGAAGATCGTGCGGGGGATGCCACGACCGGAGAGAACGAAGCCCCCGCGGCGACGGCCCAGCAGGAGGCCCCCATGGTCGCGGCCATCACGGCGGCCGCGCACCACCCCACCTCGACGCCGGCATTGCGGGCCGCCGCCAGGCAAGCCATCCCGCCCCGCTCCACCTCGTCGTCCCACCCCGCTCCCGCCCCGCCCCACTCCATCTCCTCCCGCCCTTCCCCACCTCGCCGCCAGCGTCGTGGCCCCCGACTCCTCCTCCGCCCCAGCCCCTGCATCTCCGCAGCGGAAGGGCCGCCCGTCCCTCCTCGACCTCCAGGCCCAGAGCCACGAGGTCGCGGCTCCTCCCCATCCCACCGCGACCCCAACCCCTCCGATGATGATGAAGACACCGGGCGCAGCGGAAAAAGCAGCTCAGGAGCGTCCTCTCCGGCACCGGTGAGATTGGGACCCTTCTCCTCCCCCTCCTCTGCTCCAGATCTCATTTCGTTTTTCCGTCTTCTCTGATATACAGATCCTTCACCGCTCCGGCGCGTGGGTGAGGAGAACAGGCGCCTCGGCGAGATGGTCCGCGTGTTCTGAGCCCTCGCACTAGCCGAGGACGCCCAGATGTACGATTCCTCGCCGCTGCCTCTACCAGGGACGCTCACCGACGAGGTGGGTGTCGAGGAGGCGAGTCGAGTCCGGCGACAAGCACGAGCACACCAGCCCCGTTGCGTCGGGAGCAGGGCTCTGTGGAGCAGTTAGCGGCGGTCCATCTCACCGATGAGGCGGTCGTCGTGGCCGTCCTGGAGCCGCGCCGACGAGCACGAGGCCCCCAGTGGCCCGCTCCGGCCGCGGCCCGCATTTTTTTAATTCCTAAATAGGTAGTCGTGGCGCATATTTTGGACCTACGCCACGGGTATTTTGCCGTATACGTGGCGCACCATTCCCCTGCACCACGCGTAATATGTTAGCCGTGGCGTGGGTGTCCGTGGCGCAGGGCCCTGCGCCACGGCTAACATATTTCGGTGCGCCACCACTAACCGTTTTTGTACTAGTGTTAAGTGGTTGGATCAGGCAACAATGGCATTCGTGTGTCATTCTCTTTCTAGAGGCATTGGTTTTGAAGAAACTTTTTCGTAGTCCATGTGTTGTAAAGAGATGGTTGGTGTCGACGGTCACTATTGTATATCGTCAAACAATGTTTTCATCGCTTAGATTTCTTTTCCTTCATCTTCTTGGGCATAGCTTAGGTCTTGTATGACTTTGCTCTTTGACGAGGTGAAATTTTGTGACTTTGCTACAGAAAATTGACAACAAAAATAGATGTCATTGGTTTAGTTTATACTCTGGAAGTTTCTTACAAATATGATTACTTGATCATAGACTAGAAACCGTTATTGAGATATTTGTTTGACCATGCTTTTTATAGATCTTTATCATAAATATGTATAAACTATATAGATTATGCATCGTATAAAATTGTTTTAAAACATTTTTTGTTACAAATATAGTTTAATATCTTTCAATTATGTCGAGTACAAACAAAAACACAAAATAATATTTAGTAATATTGCCAATTATGTGGTTAAACTATGTGAAAAAACAGAAAATTATACTTGTTATACTATAACATGCCAGAAGTATAAAAATATAGTACAAATTTGCTATCGGTGAAGCTCTTCGGATAGCTTGAATATTTCAATTTTTTATATAGTTGATTTGTTATTACCTGTTAATGAGGCACGTCCTCCTCCCTCCGAGCCTCCACAACCTTGATGATCTGACAAGGGGCGGGCATATGTTGTATGTAGTATGGGGGTGGGAAACGGGTAACCCTGATTACAAGAATCCCTCTGAGCCTCCACAATATTGTCATCAGCCTGATCGAGTAACCCTACAGCTACTCCATAGCTGTGTAGCTCTTCTGGATGGACTCTCAAACTCTTTTTCAGCTCCTTGTAGATCTTGAATTCCATCTCCTCCTCCTTGGTAGGCTTCCTCGAAGTGTTTGCATTGCCCTCCTTCGAAAAATCCCATTGATGTCCAATGGGAGCGAGGACCTACATCTCAAAGATGCATATACTGGTTAGAACATCTAAATGGCTGCCATGGGAAATAAAGAGCATAACATGTACCATTAAAACAATTTCTAATCAGGAAATAGACATATTACAAGAGCTGATTACCACAAGAATTTAGTAGCCAATTTCCAAAAGCAACTAAGGTTTTGTGCTTATGATAATCCTGGATCAGAAAGAAACTGAAAGTGTTTTCCAAGTGCCTAGATGGTATCCAAAAGTATAGCATGCAGAACCATGAACAGTTTTGACAATCCTATAACTCACTCGCACATAAATATAAACCTCACGACCTAGGCCTGCCCCTCTTTGCAGGTCCGATAGAGGGAAGAGGAGGAAAGGCCTATGCAGTTCCAAGACCAGGAACAGTTCTAAGAGCAGGAATAGTTTCTACACCCTTGAACTCACGAGCACATGCATTCCTTGAATCCTCCCCATCCCTTACCAAACAAGCATAAACTCACGGCCTAGTCCTGTCCCTCTGTGCAGGCCCGGTGGAGGGAATCGAAGAGGAATTAGGGGCTACGCAGGTAGGGAGGGAGGAGGTCGTAGGTATCTGCGCCTGATCAGAACTAGCATATGATATGTGTCAAACGTATCTATAATTTTTGATTGTTACATGCTTGTTTTATGCCACTGCTACATGTTTTTACTATGATTTCATATCATTTTTGGGACTAACCTATTAACAAGATGCCCGGTGCTAGTTCTTTCATATGTGATTTGCAGAAAATGCCAGAAAATGAAAGTGCTCATAAAATTCTAAAAAATTTACAGAAAATCAGAAATAAAAAAAAAACTCCGGGAGCCAGAAGGACAGGCCCACGGGAGGCCCACAACCCCTGGGCGGTCTCCAACTGCGGCCAGAAGGGGGCCCGCGGCCGGTGGCCTCGGCTGCTCCTCGGGAACCTCCCGGCAGCGCCCTTTGGACTATAAATTGCACGCGACGAAAAAACCTTAACCCCCGAAGGATTTTCCCAAATACGATGCAGAGCTCCGCCGCCATCGCCGACAAGTTTCGAGGGTCAGATTGTTCCTGTTCCAGCACCCTGCCGGGACGGGGATTGACCTACGGAAGCCATCTTCATCGACACCGCTGCTTACTGCTATGAGGAGGGAGTAGTCCCTCGCCGTTATCTCTCTCTCTCTCTCATGATGTGATCTTCGTTGTGATTGTGAACTTTGTTAGTGTAGTTGAATACATGATGTTTCCCTTTATGTAATCGATATGATGTTGGTCAAGTGAAGTTATAAGTTCCTGAGTTACCTTGTGATCACGGTGCCACGGTGACATTGCGGGTGCCGTGTGTGACTCCATGGATAATAGCTTAGAGGGATCTCCATCATGAGTTTGTTCTTTAATGTCGTTGGATGAAATAGATCATGAGGTTTCTTGATGCTTGTGTTCAGTATAATCTCCATGGTGCGAAAGTGACAGCGAGCATGCCGTGGATGTATTAGAAAGAGACTATGCAAGAGATAGGTTGTGGTGTTTGTTAGTACTATCTTTGGATGATGAAAGTGACAGTGTGCATTGTCCCTAGATGTGGAATACGAACTTTAAGGTGTGGTTTTTGTAGCCCTACGCAATTCTCATCCTATTTTGATCCACGAAAGAATGATCTCCGAATAACGTCTACCTTGCATATCATGTGTTTAATTCTGTTAATGATGTTGAGAGTTCCCACTAGTGAAAGTATGAAGCCTAGGCCTTGTTTCCAAGCATTGAAACACCGTTTTAGTCACTTTTGCCAATTGTTTCCTTACTGCCATTTTTATTACAGAATTACAAAACCACCTCCTACCATCCATATCACTTGCATTTTACTATCTCTTCGCCGAACTAGTGCACCTATACAATTAGCCATTGTATTAGGTGTGTTGGGGACACAAGTGACTTTTTGTATCTTAATTGCAGGGTTGCTTGAGAGGGGTACATTCAACCTACGCCTTCCGTGGATTCGATAAACCTTGGGTTACTCACTTAAGTACAATTTGCTGCTGTACTACAAACCTCTACGTTTGAAGGCCTAATAGAGTTTACAAGAATAGAAGCATGTAGTAGACATCAACATACCATCAAGAAATATACTGGTAAGAACATCCCAATGGCTGCCGGCGGAAACAGTCTCTAGTCATAACGACCATATCCATATAGAGGGCTCGCACTGAACTCACCCTGCACGTGCATGCATTCCTCGAATCTAGCGTTTCCCACCCCACCGACCAAACCTAAATCTCAGGGCCTAGGCCTGACCCTTAGTGGATCATCTAGTAGATTTGTTATTACCTTTTTGTAGATCTTTATTTATTTTTAGAGTGAATTCCACTTTTTATCCCCTAGTTACGCATTTATGACACTAAATACCCCATCTAATGTAATATCGTCTAGATTATCCATTTTAGAACCTTTGGATTCTCTTTTTCGAATACATGTCCGTTGGTAAAGGTGTGAGGTGGTGATTGGGACTCTAAAATGCCAAAACAACGATATGGAACTGAACATATGGTGAAGAGAAGGCCGGACATTATCATCGATGACACACTCCGATCTTTGCATATTTTGACGTATCGCATAGACCTAAAATTCCGGCCTATTCTAATGAATTATGCAGAATGTCAAAATGGGGTAAAATCATATTTAAATTTTGATATATGGTGTATTTATGATTTTGTCTCACTAAATGGGGTAATAAGTGTCACAAATGCACAACTGGGGGTAAAAAATGGAATTCACTCTTATTTTTTTATGTAGTATGTGCATGTTGTAATTCTTTGTGTTATGTATCCTGATATTATTGTTAACGATGGTGTATCCGTGAGCTGTATGAGTTGTACACAGCCCGGACTGTATTTGTAATCTCGTACGGACTGTATTCCGTACGCCTATATAATGAGATCCTGAGGGGTAGCAGCACTACCCCGAAACCCTAATTCTATCTTGGTATCAGAGCCGTCGCACGAGCCCCCGCGCTCCCGTCGCGCCGCCGCTCTCGTTTTTTCCGCATCTTCGCCGTGAGCCCCATCCGCGGCGCCTCTCCGTCGTCGTCTTCCCTCACGCGAGTCTTCTCCGCGTAGCCATGGGATCGACCGGAGCCCTCCAGCTATCGACCGCGGTCGGAGCCCTTCCCGTCGCCTCGCCCGCATCGATCTCGGCGCCCGCCGTGCGCCTGGATGCGACGAACTTCACCCTGTGGAAGGGCTTGACCCTTCCCAACCTGTCTGGCGCCGGCCTTCACGGTCACCTCACTGGATCCGAGGTGGCTCCCGCCAAGACAGTCACGCGCGGCACGGGCGATGACGCGGAGGTCGTCCCCAATCCGGCCTACACCCAATGGTGGACGATCGACCAGCGGGTGCTCGGGCTTCTCCTCGGCTCCATGGAGCCGGAGATCGCGTGCCAGCTCATCAGCTGCACCACCGCTGCTGAGGTATGGAGCGCTGTCCATACCATGTATGGCGCGCAGAGTCGCGCCAACATCCGCCATCTGCGTCGGCAACTCACGACGCTGCGTAAGGACGACCTCACCGCCTGCCAGTACATGCACAAGATGAAGGCTCTCGCCGACACCTTGGCGATCGCCGGCGCACCCGTCTCCAACGACGATCTGGTCGACTACATCATCACCGGTCTCGGCAAGGACTTCAACGCCATCGCCGGTCATCTCACCATGGGGAACCGCTCCGTCCCCTATGCCGAGTTCTACTCCGGCATCCTCTCGTTCGACTCCATGCAGGTGCAGCAAGCACAGGACGACGAGTGGACCTCCGCGGCTCATGCCGCTTCCCGGTCCGGCTCCTACTCCAACAACAGCCGGCCGCGCGCTCAAGACTACTCCCCCGTCCAGTATGGTGGGGGGCGTCCGTCTGGTAACTCTCACCAGCAGGGCCATGGCCAGCAGTCTGGCGGCTATGGCAACGGTGGCGGTAACCAGTCCAACGGCCAAAGCTCCGGCGGTCGTGGCAAGAAGCAGCGTCCGCGCTGCCAACTCTGCGGGTACTGGGGGCATGAAGTGTTCGATTGCAAGAATCGCTTCAACCAGGATTTTACTCGCAACAACAACAACAATCGGCGTTCGGGCAACGCCGCCACGACCTCCAACAACAACCTCCCACCATGGCTGATGGACTCTGGAGCAACAGATCATATCACCAATGATCTTGAGCGCCTCCACGTGCACGAGCGCTACACCGGCACGGACAATGTTCAAGTGGCCAACGGTAAAGGTTTGTCTATTTCGCATATTGGTCATTCCACTTTAGCCGGTTCATCCATCCACTTGAAAAATATCCTTCATGTACCTGAAATTAGCCAACATCTTCTTTCTGTGTACCGTCTTGTCGATGATAATCTTGTGTTTGTGGAGTTTCACCGTGACTTTTTCTTTGTTAAGGACAAGGCCACGAGGAGAATTCTTCTTCACGGCAGAAGTGAGGGGGGTCTTTATCCAATACCCGTCAGTAGAGCGTCATCTCCATCATCTTCATCTCGCCATGCTAGCTCCAGTGTTAAGGTCTCGCCGTCTCAGTGGCATCAGCGTCTTGGTCATCCTTCCAATAATGTAGTTCAAACCATTGTTAAAAATCATAGTTTGCCTATGTTAGCTTCAGACAAGTCCTCTTCTATTTGTGATGCGTGTCAGTGTGGCAAAAACCATCAGTTATCATATACTGCTTCTGAACGTGTTTCTACTATGCCTCTTGAGTTAATTCATTCGGATGTTTGGGGACCTGCTATTGCTTCTTCTGGTGGCTATAAATACTATGTTAGTTTTGTTGATGACTATTCTCGCTTCTGTTGGATATATCTTCTGAAACATAAGTCTGATGTCGAACAAGTATTCTATGCTTTCCAGGCTCATGTTGAACGCCTCCTCGATGGCAAAATCAAAGCTGTCCAGTCTGATTGGGGTGGTGAGTATCACCGGCTTCATCGCTATTTTCAGCGCGTTGGCATATCTCATAGGGTGTCCTGTCCTCACACTTCTCAGCAGAACGGTGTTGCTGAACGCAAACACCGGCATCTTGTTGAAACCGGTCTTGCTATCCTTGCTCACTCCTCCCTCCCTCTACGGTTCTGGGATGAAGCTTTCTTGACTGCATGTTATTTAATTAATCGCATGCCTACACCTGTCTTGAACAAGGAGACCCCTATGTTCCGGCTTCTTCACATTCAGCCTAACTATGATTTCCTTCGTATTTTCGGCTGTGCTTGCTGGCCTAGTCTCCGCAAATATAATGCCCACAAGCTTGCGTTTCGTTCCAAACTTTGTGTGTTCCTCGGCTACAGTGCTATGCATAAGGGCTATAAGTGTTTAGACCGGTCTACTGGTCGCATCTACATCTCTCGCGATGTCGTCTTTGACGAGTCTGTTTTTCCATATGCCACTCCCGGTGCTAAGATAGGTCTTCCATCTTTATATGAAGCCATTACCTATCCATCCTCTGAACCGGCTACTAGTGACCATCTGCGTAAATATGACTTGTCTTACCTTGCTACTGACGCTCCTGCTGTAGTTTCTGTTGATCCTGTGCAGGTTTCGTCCGATGTCGCTGCTCCGGACGCTGGTGTTGCGCGTGCGATCGACGTCTCCCGTGCGTCTGAGATCGACGTGCATGGCATGGGCACGCCGTCCCATGTGCCCGGTTCCGGCCCCGCTTCGCCCACTCCCGCGCGGCAGCCGACTGCGGCCCACGGCCCAACACCGCCCGACTCGCCCGTGTGCGCCTCGTCCGGCGCGTCTGGTGGCTCGCCCGCGCCAGCGGCCTCGCCTGGCCCATCTTCGTCGCCTGGCTCGTCTCCGTCGCCTGGTCCGTCTGGCTCCTCTGCGGTTCCTGATGTTGCTTCTGCACCTGCTCACACTATGGTGACTCGCAATCGTGATAATACTCGTCGGGAAAAAGTCTACACCGACGGCACAGTGCGCTATGATGTGCGCCGTCGCGCTTTGTTTGCTGCTCCTACCTCGCATCGTGATGCTCTTCGTGAACCTGCTTGGCGTTCTGCTATGGAAGATGAGTTCTCTGCTTTGTGTCACACTGGCACTTGGGTGCTTGTGCCTCGTCCTCCTGGTGTCAACATTGTTGGGAGCAAATGGGTGTTTAAAACAAAGCACAAGCCTGATGGCTCCGTTGAGAAACACAAGGCTCGTCTGGTTGCTCGTGGTTTTACTCAGCAGCATGGTCTGGATTATGGTGAAACTTTCAGTCCTGTCGTCAAGCCTGCCACTGTTCGTCTGGTTCTTTCATTGGCTGTCTCTCGCGGCTGGGTTCTTCGCCAGGTCGATGTCAGCAATGCTTTTCTTCACGGCTATCTGCAGGAGGATGTGTACATGCAGCAGCCGCCTGGCTTTGAGGATGCTCGTTTCCCGTCCCATGTCTGCAAGTTGCAGCGTGCGCTTTACGGTCTGAAGCAGTCACCCCGTGCTTGGTATGCTCGTTTGAGTTCTCGTTTGCATCAGCTGGGGTTTACATCGTCCAAAGCCGACACGTCCCTGTTTGTGTTCTCTCAGGGAGCTGTTCACATCTACATGCTTGTGTATGTTGATGATATTGTCATTGCTAGTTCCAGTTCAGCAGCGGTTGATAAGCTAGTTCACGCCCTTTCAGCTACGTTTCCCATCAAGGATCTTGGACCTCTTCAGTATTTTCTTGGTCTTGAAGCGTCTCGCAATTCTGGGGGCATGACGGTGACCCAGCGCAAGTATGCGCTTGATCTTTTGCATAAAGTTGGAATGGAGAATTGCAAGCCCACTTCCACACCACTAGCGACGACAGAGCGTCTCTCACGTGATACTGGTATACTCCTAGGTACTGAAGATTCTTTCCGGTACCGTAGCATTGTTGGTGGCCTCCAGTATGCGCTTGATCTTTTGCATAAAGTTGGAATGGAGAATTGCAAGCCCACTTCCACACCACTAGCGACGTCAGAGCGTCTCTCACGTGATACTGGTATACTCCTAGGTACTGAAGATTCTTTCCGGTACCGTAGCATTGTTGGTGGCCTCCAGTATTTGACTCTCACTCGCCCGGATATTTCTTTTGCTGTCAACAAAGTGTGTCAGTTTCTGTCTCAGCCCACTGAGGTACATTGGGAAGCTGTGAAGCGTATTCTGAGATATGTCAAAGGCACTTTGGACACAGGGCTGAAGTTTCGCAAGTCTTCAGCTATGGGCATTAGTATATTTACAGATGCTGATTGGGCAGGTGATGTTGATGATCGTCGCTCCACTGGTGGGTATGCAATTTTTGTAGGACCTAACCTTGTGTCATGGAGCTCTAAGAAACAGCCTACTGTCTCAAGATCCAGTACTGAGGCGGAGTATAAAGCTCTAGCAAATGGTGCTGCTGAAGCTATGTGGGTAGAATCGATACTCCACGAACTTGGTGTTCCTCGGCAGCATACACCCATATTGTGGTGTGACAATTTAGGGGCTACTTATCTTTCCGCGAATCCGGTGTTCCATGCTAGGACTAAGCACATTGAAATTGATTTTCATTTTGTGCGTGAGCGGGTTGCTGATGGCGCGTTGAAGATAAAGTTTATCTCTTCTGGGGATCAATTGGCTGATGTATTCACCAAGCCAGCCACTAGACAAATGTTACATCGTTTTAGTACCAATCTAAATCTTGTATCCAATAGTTTAGATTGAGGGGGTGTGTTAACGATGGTGTATCCGTGAGCTGTATGAGTTGTACACAGCCCGGACTGTATTTGTAATCTCGTACGGACTGTATTCCGTACGCCTATATAATGAGATCCTGAGGGGTAGCAGCACTACCCCGAAACCCTAATTCTATCTATTATTATTTATGCAAGTTAATATTTATCTTCACAACTCTCTGTCCAATGGCAGGTACTTGACAAGAAACGGCGCTTGGGGCAAAGAGATGTCACTTATGCTGAAGAATACTGAAGCCGACTGCGTTTGCAACACGCATGGTTGAGGACATCAGAGCCGCACATGGCCACTGTCCCGCCAGTCCTGCGGTGTTTCATGCAGTACTGAAGCTCAAGTGACTCGATGGTAATACTTTCTGAATGTTAAATGGATTTTTGTCTTGGCAAGATAGCCATTAGGCTAAGAAAGCACATATAGCAATATTCCATGTTTCTCCGACGAGTCTCTATTTTCAATGTTTCACTGTCTACTATCTTCAGGATGCCCGTAAAGGACAGTAGGAGCAAAAAATAGCTAGTGGATTTAGTTTTGCACTTGACAAAAAAAATATTGATCTTGTATCTTTTATTTCCCGTACAAAGATTTTTGCACTAAGATTGCACGAACCAGCTTAGTTTTTAACAATTGGATGTCAATTTTTCTTCAGGCAAGGACAATTAGACAATGCATTCAAGGAAGGCCAAGACCATGTCGGTTCTTGCTTCAAGTCCGCATATATTTTGTTCATTGTGCACGTCGAATTCAATTGCATAGCACATCAGATTTTAGGCAAATTCTAGTGGTATTCCTCTGTGTCATGAGTTAGTTTGTTCGTCTATTGATTACAAGATCGAATTCGAACATGCATTACTTCTGTTGGGCTAATTCAAAGCACCAGATGCATTTTCTGTAGCCAGTCTTGTAAAGAACACATCATATGCTGTGCCAGCTATATGATTCTGTCTACTCAAATATATGGATGTTATCATTGTTTTGTTCAAATGTGATTAGATTTGTTGTTTGCATAGGTCTGCTGTTATCATTGTTTGATAGTTGAGCTATTTATTAAATGAGGTTTAACTTGGTGGTGGCTTCGATCACTTGTCTGCTAGTATCGAATAGGACTGTCTCCTTTTCTGCCAATATCTGTGCCATTTTCATTCTCTGTTTCGGCCGTTGATGATCTACTTTATCTTACGCCAATCTTATCTAAAATTGATAGAAATTGTGGAGCTTTGTGTTGCTCCATTTTGTATTGGCATCTAATTTCTTTGTTAGTGAACAGAAGTTATTATGCATGTTTTTTCATTGCAGCAATGTTGTGAACAGAAGCTTTTCTATCTACAAGTATGTTTGTCTTGACTAATTTATGCGCCTTTCCGGAAATTGTCGAGATGCTGTCCTGTACTCTGTCAAGGTTCGTGACTCCTTTTCTAATGGTTTTGAGTTTTTATTTTTGGTGTTAGCTGGTTGGCCACCCCTGCCTTTAGTCTGGCAAAAGGCATCATTTTCTCCGGCGCCCTAACCCCATCGTCAGTGGCACAAAGCTAGTTCTCATTCAGTCGAGAGCCTAGCTAAAGCCTAGCTAATTTTAAATAGGCAAGAAGGAGCAAAAGCCTAATTCTCATTTGGGAACGTGCCCTTATATGCCATCGCATATAATCGGGGAAGACTTGCATAGGATCTGCTCTTTAGGTGAGATCGTAGGATCACGTAAAAAAAACATATTTGCGAATTGCTAAAAAATCTGAAAAAAATTGACAACATGCATCTCGGTACTTTGCACAACTCCAAAAAAAATCAGCTCAAAATTCGATGTACAGCGTGAGAAACAAAAAAGAGAAATCATGCTGTGAATAGTGTCAGATTTGAGTACACAGTGTTTTGCACTATTCACACCGAAATTTCTCTTTTTTGTTTCTCACGCTGTAGGTCAAATTTGAACTTGAAATTTTTTGACGTTGTGCTGATTAAAAAAAAATAGGCTGTTGACAAATATTTTTTCTATCGGTGCTTTTTTTACATGTGCTGTGATTTATACATCGCAAAATAATCTGATAAGTTAACAGCTCGAGCTCGGGTAAAACAATTTTACAATAGATATAATTTCTTCACATTTTGAGAATATGGTTCACAGTTTTGTGGAGAGCTGAGGCGCCTGGCCGTGGACTAGAAGCAGTGCAACGGCGAGACAATGGTCGAGTCGAAGGTGATGATGTACAGGCTCTCCATCGTGTTCACAAGCAGCATCTCTGGCAGGTTATTCATCGGGCTACGCATTGGATCTATGCATAGTTCTGCCTCCTGCCAGTACACCAACGAGGACGTTTGGCTACTGAATGCTTACAGTTGATGACGGTCGTTCGAGCTATCTACAAGACTACAACCAGGATGACTGGCGGCACACTAATCAAATACAATATGTGTAGTTGTCTATTTTTATTTCGGTGGCTAATTCGTGTGGCTTCCGTGTGTGATCCTTGAGATGTAAACTATTTGGTCGTTTTTGGATTCGGTACTAAACTTTGCAATAAAAGGCTGTGTGCATCATTTTGATGCAGAGGCTGGGGTACAACTCCATTTAAAAAAAAAGCTCGCCGCCAAGGTCTCCTCCAGCGTGACGCCGGGAGATCCTCAGGCGTGCAGCCCAAGCTCGTCCTGCGTGTGGCCAAGCTCGTGATCTCGCCAACATGCCACCCCGAGCTACTACAGCGCGCCGCCGCGCTGCTCCTACCGATCTAGTCCCGCATGGATTAGGCACGATGTCGGTCCGCTGGGGCTGCACGATGTCGGTCAACCGCCTGCTGCCGGCGGCGGGGAGGATCCGAGCGACACTTTCTTGGTAGCGAGGATGGGTGGAGTGCGGGATGGGTGGGTGTGGGTGAGATTTTTCTTTCTTTCGGTTGTGGTGACTGAAAGTGTTTTTGTACTTTACAAGCGGGGTGGGGATCGGGTTTGGGAAAGGTTGACGGTAACGGTGTTAATAAAATATGGTGCCAAAATGCCGATAGGGCCGATCCAATGGCTGGATGGGGGTGCATTGCTATCACCCGTGATTGCAACTATTAACGATTTTTCCTTTTTTCTGTAAATGAATAAATTTAGTACTATCTATTGCTCTTTATCATCAATCAAGGATGCAGTACTATCTAACTCAATCATGCTATACATCCAGTTCATGCAGGATGAACTAGCCACTAAGACACACACAAATGAAACAAAAACTCTAGCTCCTAATGGAGGAGATTTCATCAATACCTTTCCTCTGTAGTGCATATGGCATGCCATAAAATTATTTGACTTGAGAAAATTATTTAGTACGAAGTTGGTGTTCATGTTTCTATTAGGCTTGTTCTAGTTTAGTATGTATGTTCACTATGTTTTGCTCTTTTTCCTTCTCAATAAAATAATCCATCGGTGATATATGTTCTTCAATTCATGTTTAGTGGTGGAGCTCTTAACTATAAAACCAAGAACACGAGCTATCTAAATGCAAATGAATCCATTGTGTGATACTAGAAAAGAAATTTGTGCTCTCGGCGTTTGATGCGACTTCCACATGACAATCTAGTTGATGTTGTTGGTTCTATCTGGCTCGCCTTTTCTTTCTAAGGACAAATTACATTAGTGGTTGGGCTTTTGTTTTTCATGAACTTCATAATAATAAACATGTGTTGGTTAGGTGTATCATCTCGACGAAGGGATCAGAAGATCAATGAAATTACACCTTTCAGAAAGAAAAGATAAGTAAATGCATTCTTTTGTTTAAGGCTAGCTGTCACAATCTCCTACCTACCTAAGGACCAAGCCGATAAAAAAGAGATCGTCGCATATTAATCTACCGTAGGACAATTGAGTTTATACGACTGCCAAGAAAGTCTATTATAAAGAGCAAAGGCTTCTCTAAGAAAAGGTTGAATAGCTTGCTTGTCATTTTATTTCTCCGTCTTAAAATTATTTGTAGTGGCTCTGCGTACTAGGAATGTGAATTTGATAGGCATAGGCATAGGAGGCACCGGGATTAGTTTGTGTGGTACTATCTAGGTGATGTTCTGTGACATCATGACTCTTGGTTCACTAGTGCACATGTGCGGAGGAGGCGGAGAGGCTATAATTAAGGTGTCAAGGTGGGATCCCGCCGGGATGTCACTTTTAGTGTATTTTGCCTTTTCTAGTTCAAAATTTTGTGACAAAATTTACACTAGTAAAAGCAAAATGCACTACAAGTGGGACTTAGATGGGATCCCACTTGACACCCTAGCTATAATGAAGGGCTTGATCAATTGGGTGAGCATGCTCTTGGTGGTGGCGGGTGTTGGGTATTGTTATCGCAAATATACGCATATTTGCCTTCAGCCATACGATTTATTTGTTTATGCAAGTTAATATTTATCTTCCCATCTATCTGTTCAATTGGGCAGGTAACTTTTCGGTAAACTGCATCGTGCTTGGGGCAAAGAGATGTCCCTTATGTTGAAGAAAATGGAAGTGAAATTTTTTTAGCTGCACGCTTGGTTGACGATATCGTGACCGCGCATGGCTACTGTCCTCCCACTCCTTCAGTGTTTGCTGCACTACTCAAGCTCATGGGATGCTCAGGGGGTTCCTCAAGACGGGCAACTATACCGTGTCCGAGCAGCTGGTGAAGATTCACGGGCGGCAAGAGGCGGCTCAAGCCAGCGTCACGACGTACAACCTCCGTATGGCTGCCCTATACCGGGAGCTTCTGCTGGACGCAATGGTCGCAAACTGTGTCCCACTATA
>QRDG01002029.1:0-23853 GCA_012064385.1 Puccinellia tenuiflora | reverse complement strand
GGTCTAAATGCAAAACCTTTTGTAGTAAACACGCTCACTTGAGTAACGCGTGACCGATTTTGATCGAAAACCGGGTCGGACCGAAAAATAACCACGAGTGCACACACTTATCAAGTTGAGTTACCGATTTTTCTATTTTACAAGTTGAGTGATTTATCTGCACACATATGACAAGTTGAGAGACCACCAATGCTATTTACTCCTTATAGGAAGAAGGGCGGCAGTGGTTCATAGGGATGGAGAGGAAGGGCAGGGACGACAGTACGCCTTCCTCCTCTCCGGCATCCTCTCTCTTCACTCACTCTGTTGTTCCGACACACAAAACGATACCGTGGATTAAATTGTTGAAAATTTGACCGTGCCCACGGATGCCCGTCATCTAGTAGCCCCCTTAGAAGAACTGTTTAGTCGAGCCAACATCAACCTTAGATCCTAAATTATACATGATAAATAGCCGGAAAAATAATCGGGTGGCTTTAGTAGATGGTGATAGACAGCTGATGATTTTATCTCCTGAGCTATTGTGAATTTCAAAGGACAATCATTGAACGGCCCAGGATGTAGATTTAGATAGAAGAACACCTCACACGATTGAATTCATCAAAGTTGTAAATTTAATTCTCCAGTAGATCCGATATAGTAATATATTTCCATCACGATCGAGTTTATTCTATTCCTCCGTCAAATACAGTTTCAATATTTGTGTTGTTTGCCTCATTGGCATGTAGCAAGGAACTTACAAGAAACCGTTTCAGGTTGTTTAATTACTGAGATTCCTACCCATGAGCTCTTGCTCTAATAAGGTTTTTTTTTTTAAACAGCTCTGAAAGTTAATTATTCACTGTGCTATAAAGTAGAGTAAACACGCACATCTGATGCGATCAGGGAAGTACCACTGCTAGTGACACATTTGGCATACTCGATTATGGTTTCAAGAACGCTTATTACATACAGAGTATTAGCAGGTGTGCTTGCTGCTCTGTTTCAAACCTTCTAGATCAGTTCTGTGACACGCCTCCATCAGACGAAAGTTAACTACCCTCCCCGCATTGTCCTCATGAGGCGACTAGGGGAGCCCTAGCAGCCGTCACCCCCGAGACCACCGGCACCCTCCTCTGCTTCGCTGCCGCCGGAGGGGAGCCGGTGAAAAGCGCCACGCGTTCCCCTGGGAAGGTGGCGGCAGGGCTTCTTCATCCCCCCAATCGGTCGGGGCCGGCGCGGGACGGCGTGGCCGAGCCGGGGCGCGGCGGCAGCGACGACGGGTCTGCGCGGCGTCGCCGCGGGGCCCGGTCGACGGCGTGATGGGCTTCGAGGTGGCGGGGCGCGCCTCGGCCGCTGGGACGACGACCTGGACCTCCAGATCTGTTGTCCGGCGGCGGCGGGCGGCGCGGGCTGTGGACGGCGCGGGCTGCTCCCCTCTGCAGGCTCGTTGGCAGGCAGTGGTGGCGTGGCGCGGATGGTGCTCGGCAGGGTCGGGTGGTGCAGCCCGGCCTTGTGGTGTGGGGGCCCGATCTGGGTCCTTGCGGCAGCGGTGGTTGGTGCGGTGGAGATGCTGTGGTGGTGCGGTGCTGTAGTATGGGCTTCCCTCTGCCTCGAGGGCTGATGCTGCTGGCGCTGGTCACGGAGGTGGCTGCGGTGCTCCATTGGATGGCGGCGGCACGACCCGTTGGTAGAGGGAAGCTCGGGTGGACCAGCTGACCGGTGGGGTGCGAGTGTCCGTTCCAAGTGAAAGCTTGCTCCTGCCTTGGCCGAAGCCGGCAGCGACGGCGCCCGCGGGTGTCGCCTCCTTCATGAAGGCGTTGTCGTGGTACTACGCTCGCCTCCACCATGTCCACGCTCCGGGGGAAACTCCCGATTCGGGTACTCCCTATCGGACGATATTGGCAGCTTGTCGTCATGTCCCTCCTGGGGGCATCGTTCATGGAGATGGACTCAGCTAGAGGGACCAGTGGAGAGGTGGAGGAGGTGTCGTTGGTGCTCTCTGCATGGTCACGTTGCTCGAGCTCCTTCGGAAGGGCCGGAAGCTCCTCTGAAGACGACTAATGGCTGGGCTAGTGTCGGGATGCCTCCCGGGTGTCAGACTCGGCTTCGTAAGGCCCTTCGATTATGCTGTTGGTTGTTGTGTAAAACCTCGGCAGCGCATGGCCCTTCGTCCGGGTGTGGACTCAGCAATGTGTTGCCCTTCGGCTGCTCCAGCACCAGCGTGGCTAATCTCGACTGAGTGAAACTCTTCGTATACGGCGGTGATGATCCTTGTGCGCTAGCGTCCAACGCTAGTCAGGCGACGATGGCGTTGAAAGCTCTCCCTAAGGGATTGTTTGCTTAGTGTCATGCTCTTTTCTTTATTTCCCTCTATAACTTATGTAATAATTCGCCGGCATTTGTTCCGGTTTCCTCTTAATATAAAAGGGAGCAGTGCTCGCTGTTTTCCGTCAAAAAAGATCATTTCTGTGTGACTAAACTTGCTCCGATAGTTCTTGTAGCTTGAAGGTGAAGTGCGTCCCTGGTTATAAACGTTTTGCACACCAAAAATCTAGAACTTCCTAAAATACATGACTGCATCCTTGGACCAGCCGTCCAGCACGTCTAACGACCATCCAAGATTGCAAACGAACAACCATCGGGTGTCCTTCAACAATCCTGTCCAATAATTCGAATGAAGCCAAAAACAAAAAAGGGATTGCAGATCTCTTCGTTCAAAAAACAATAAGAGTTTGAAGATCTTACTACCTTTGATTACGAAGTCCTCTTTGTCATCAAGGTCTCAATCATCTCCTTCTCGTGCTAGTCGACTCATAAAAAACAGACTAGGCGAGATACAAAATGTCATCGTGTTAACTGGAAATCTCCATTAACTAAGACGTACACGGGTGTCATGACTGGATATTCGGTTGCACCTATACTTAGATATAATCCAGCGAAATGCAGCTGTGGTTCAACTGTAGATATCTAAGTAGCGCTCATTCGGATGTATCGACATGTCCAAGATTCAAACATCTGGGTCCATTGGCTCCAACCATGGGCACCACTACTACCAGCAGAGCAAAAAGTGCATGGCAAGGTGCAGTGCCCGCAAGTGGTTCTTTGCAACGTGCATGAAACCAACTTGCCGTGGTGGCACCCGATCTGTGATAATTACTTGCCGGAATACAAAGACAACTAGGGCAGCATCCAGGCTGGAAAGCCGGCCACCACGAGTCCACGAGAGACGGAGGGTGGAGGGGATAGAATGCAGTGCGACCAATCTGGCCTTTTTTCGAAGGAATCAACGTGCTTATTTCTCTTAGTTTTGTACTAGTATTTTTTTGTAGAGTGGTATATTGGGCAGTCATGGTGGACGTACTCAGGCATTTGGATAGTAAATAAGATAGGTGATGTGCTAATCATTTTTGTGTTTTGATCCATCTGAAAAGTCATGATGATGGCAATGCCACGCAACTAATATTTGCATTTTGTTGCCAAGTCTTATCTTTAACAAATACTGCAAAGTATTCTTACATGAATATAGCAAGTATCCCTTATAGGTTATATCTTCGGGTGTCGCTTGTTTCTTTCTTGTTTGGCATGTTAATGTTGTTGCCCCAACAGTCTCTTGCGGTTGAAGTCCATGTATGGTCATTGTTGGTTTATTTATAAAGTAGAAGCGAAAGTTTATTTTGGGAGAGATGCGGGTCACAACACGTGTGGTGTGAGAAAGCACAAAACCCTGAAAGCAAGCCCCATTTGTTTGCGCGTGGCAAACATATCAGATCGCCACCCTTCGAAACTGGTATAAATAGATGAAACCATAACGAACGTGGTTGAGTAAATAATGCTTGAATCAAAGAATTTGGAGGCACATTACCCCGACCGGACCTGGCCAATCTCGTATTGTCAAATCAAGCGATCAAAGTGAGGACATCTCATCATCACCATATAAAAAGTTGGCTGTCTCCTAGACCGGCTTCTCGTGTAAAAAAGACTGGTCAAACTAGCTATATAAGAACTCAAGATGCTTCATCCTCAAACTCGAACAACTGGTCCAAACAACCTCCCTACGAATTGGCAAGAAGGGAAATAGGGAACGAAATTTTGGTATCCAAAGGCCAAGACATGATGATTGAAGATAAAGTTCCGAGTGCAATGTTTACCCTCATCATTGTTGACACTAATTGACCACAATATTATCATAATTGACACTACACATGTATCAGGGTTTAAGAAATAGAGTGAAAAGAGAAGAAATTACCTATGGTGAGTGCGATGGCGGTGCCAAGGACGATGATGAGGCCGAGAAAGACGGCGTAGGCGGCACAGGCTCACGCGGGGGCGCGAACGACGGACAACTCGTCCAAACTAGAGTGCTAATGCATTTTACACAAGTTAAAAGCTAGGGACGTAACCAGGGCGCCCCAACCCCTTCTCCGGCTAGCAAAACGTCCAAAAACAAAGGAGACTAGGTATGATCGGTATCTTTTTTATTTCAATATATTTCCGTTCTCTAAAAAAAATCAGGGCTAATCGGGTGCCTTTAGTAGATGGTGATAGACAGCTGATGATTTTATCTCCTTGGCTATTGTGAATTTCAAAGGAGAATCATTGAACGGCCCAGGATGTAGATTTAGATAGAAGAATGCCTCACATGAGTAAATTCTGCAAAGTTGTAAATTTAATTCTCCGGTTGATCCGATATAGTGATATATTTCCATCACGATCATGTTTATTCCATTACTCCGTCAAATACAGTTTCAATAACTTGTTTGTGTTGTTAGCCTCATTGGCATGTAGCAAGGAACTTACAAGTCACCGTTTCAGGTTGGTTAATTACTGAGATTCCTACTCACGAGCTCTTGCTCTGATAAGTTAATTATTTACTGTGCTATAAACTAGAGTAAACACGCACATCTGATGCGATCAGGGAAGTACCACTGCTACAGACACATTTGGCATACACGCGTTGACGGTCTTTTCAAGAACGCTTATTTCATACTGTATTAACAAGTGTGCCTGCTATGTGTCTATTATGTTTCAGACCTTCTAGACGTGTTCTGTGTGATAAAAACTTCCTCTGTCCATTAGCTCCTGAAGCCTGTAGGTGAAGTGCGTCCCTGGTTATAAACGTTTTGCACACCAAAAATCTAGAATGTCCTAAAATGCATGATTGCATCCTTGGACCAGCAGTCCAGCACGTCCAACGACCATCCAAAAGATTGCAAACGAACAACTCATCGGGTGTCCAATAATTCGAATGAAGCCAAGAAAAAGAAACAAGAGTCTGTAGATCTTACTACCTTTGATTACAAGTTAGGTCTCAATCATTTCCTTCGTGCTAATCGACACATAAAAAACAGACTAGGCGAGGTAGGAAATATCATCGTGTTAACTGGAGATCTCCATTAACTAAGATGTACACGGGTGGCATGACTACTGAATATACTGTTGCACCTAAACATAGATATGTTCCAGCGAAATGCAGCTGTGGTTCAAATGCATTTCTAACTAACGCTCATTCAGATGTATCGAAATGTCCATGGACTCCAACCATGGGCACCATTACTACCAGCAGAGAGCGAAAAGTGCATGGCAAGGTGCAGTGCCCGCAAGTGGTTCGTTGCAACGTGCATGAAACCAACTTGCATACATTTGTCATTGCCGTGGTCACAACCGATCTGTGATAATTACTTGGTGGAATACAATGGAAAATGACTTTCTGGCGGAGCCGGTCTTTACCGGTGCCTCCTTGACCAATAGTAAGATGCCACATGTGGTTGTATGCTTATACATGGGCCGTATCGCTGGCTGTATACTCATTTGCTGCATCTGGTATATCTCATCCGGGCCTACCCACGTGATTCGGCAAGGGCAGGCTCTTTACTCCAGAGTCCAGACTGCAAGTTTTCCATACTCTCTCTTCAGTTATTGCACCACTCCATCCTACTACTCGTAGCTTCTTATCACATCAGAGAGCAAAGTCTATCCTACCTTCCGACGCCAATTTATATGTGAGCTTCGTATTTTAGAAAACAAATCATAGAAGTTCCATATATGATTGGCATGTAGATATATCGTTTTACAAATCATTTACCAAATTTGTGTCATACCAAATATGATCCAATTACGTTTTAGAAATCAATTATTTTATTACGGATACCAGTATTATATCAAGAAAATATGACATATATATGATTCACACATATATATCATCTTTTTTTTTTCAAAATAGTCTCAGTTCGTTTAGAAAAAGTTTCAAAATCATTTTCAAATATTGTGAGCTACCTAAACTGAACAAAATATTTGTCAAGTATGGGTTCTGTAACATCTTGGTATCAAACAAACATGACATATGTTACATACAGTAACAAAATTTGTTTAATACCCAATATGATCCAATTACGTTTTAGGAATCAATTAATTTTGTTATGGATACCAATATTATATCAACAAACTATGACATATAATATTGAAAATGTGCGACATCTTCTTTTCGATTCATATATGGCATAACTAACATATCCATGTTACCTGATTCAAACCAACCCAACCAGATATGTTACAAGCATGATTTTAATATCAAATTGGTAAAACTACATATGACACATTTATTGGATATAAGTGTGGTATATCCAGTCAAAGTAGCAAATGAACAAGATATGTTTACGTATGAGCTCAGTAACATCTCGGTATAAAAAACAATTGCCATATATTTCATTCAGTTCTGAAAATTGAGTCCTACCAAATATATTTGTTAGACTGCTGCTACCTACCAATTAGACGCACTAGTGGCACGTACTAAACCACAGATCCATGTATGAGCAAAACATTACATGCAAGCTGTAGATGTTGCTCCTTGTAACATAGGAAAAGAAAGAAAGGGTTGAGAGGGCTCCGGCAACAGACGAACAGATTCCGGCTGAGATCCAAATGGGCAGAAAGATTTATACGGAAACTTTCTATGTAGCAGGTCGCAACCTCTCGCCTGTATCGACGTCACTCTGTCGTCGCCTCGCCCTTCCTCATGCCCGCCCACAGCCTCGCCGTCGAATCAGCCGTAGGCCTCAGCGGCGCAGCCTCACGGCCGTTCCGAACGCCAGCTCCGCAGCTCGTCGTGCCTCCGCTGCAGCTCGCCGCCCAAACTCGACACTCCAGCAACCAGCTTATCGTCACGCCGATGCAGTGCTGCCGATTTTTTCTGGATCGACATGCAGGGAAAGGAGAGAAATATGAGAGAGATACTGACACATGGTGGGTGCCTGGGTGGCCAGTCCGCCAGTGCAGTGATATTAATGGCCGAGTGGGCTAGGCATTTATTATATAGGTATCCTGAATATGTATCCTACATGCAGAAAAAATACCCAATATAAGAATGAAAATACCGGGGCCTGCAGCCCGAATCGCGAGCGAGTAGTGAACGGTTGATTCTTGACTGGTAGGGCACGGCTCCGCCAGAAAAACCGCGTTCGGAATACAATGATAAGTGGACAACTAGGACACAACCCAGACTGGAGTCGACGTGAGACGGAGGGAGGAGGGGACATAATGCAGCGCCACCAATCTGGCCTTTTTCTGAAAGGAATCAACGTGCCTATTTCTCTCTCTGTTTTGTACATATGATTGTTATGTAAGATTTTGTGTGGACTGATACATTGGCAGTCATGGTGTACGTACTCAGACATTTGGACAGTAATTAAGATAGGTGATGTGTCAAACATTTCTATGTTTGATTTATGAGAATATTGAACAAAAGTTGTGATGATGACAAATGATACACAAATAATATTTGCATTTTGTTGGCAAGACTTAAAGGAATAGCTAGTATCCCATAGACCTAAAACTGACGTGATTATATGGTTATACCTTCGGTGTCGTCTGTTTATTTCTTGTTTGGCAAGTTTGTGTTCTTACTCCAACTATCTCTTGCACTGAAGTCCATGTGTGCTTGTGGTTGGTTTATTTGTAAAGCAGAGCGAAAATCTGTTTTGAGAGAGATGTGGGCCATTTGTCTGCAACCCGTGTGGCGAGAGAAAGCACAAAAACCCTGAAAGCTAGCCCGACTGGTTTGAGCATGACAAACGCATCATACCGCCATCCTCCGCACTGGTATAAATAGATGAGACCATGACGAACGTGGTTGAGTAAATACTACTTGAATCAAGGCATTTGGAGGAACCGACTGGTCCAAATAGCGGCCTCTCTACGAATTGGCAAGAAGGCAAGGAGGGGAAATGTTGGTATCCAAAGGCCACGACATCATGATTAAAGACAAAGTTTTGAGGAATAGAGCGAAAGAGAAGAAATTTTCTATGGTGGATGCGATGGTGGTGGCGCGGACGATGGCGAGGCCGAGAAAGACGGTGTAGGCGGCACAGGCTCACGCGAGGGCACGAACAACGGCGAGTGCAAAGACGATGACTGGCGGATTTTAAAGCTCGTAGGAATCAGGACGGCTGCAACAACAACAACAACAACAACATAATATATGGGGAAGTGATACATGTCAAACGTATCTATAATTTTTGAGTGATCCATGCTAATTTTGTGATGTTGTCACATGTTTGTGTTATCATATCACATCATTTTTATGCATTTTGTTGGACTAACCTATTGACAAGATGCCCAGTGTCAGTTCCCTGTTTTTGCTGTTTTTGTATTTCAGAAAATCACTTCTGGAAATATTCTCGGAATTGGACAAAAATTTACGAAGATTTTTTATGCGAAATAAGACACCTGAAGACCAAAGGGGAGCCTGAGGGGCCACCCACAGGCCAGGGGCGGCCCCCTGCCACGACCCTCGGGGCACCCGTGGGTGGGACCCGCCCCTGCCCGTGGGGCACCCCCTCGGCCCCCTCCGACGCCTATAAATTGACATTAAACCTAAAAACGACGGGGCGGCCATTATTTTCCAGAAAAGTCATCCCGAGGCGTACCTCAAACCCTAATTTAGGGGTGATTCTGAAGCAAATCCTGGCACCCTGTCGGAGGGGAGATCGATCCCGGAGGGCTGTTCATCGCCATGCCTTCCTCCGGGATGATTTGTGAGTAGTCCCACCTTGGACCTTGGGTCCATGGCAGTAGCTAGATGGTAGTCTCTCTCTTGTGCTTCATGTCTTATGATCTTGTGAGCTGCCTAACATGATCAAGATCGATTATTGTAATGCTATGTGATGTGTTTGCTGGGATTCGATGGATTATAAAGTTATGATTAGATTGTGCATGATTCTTATATGTTGATTTATGTTTTTGCATGCTCTCCGATGTGCGTAGTTATTTTGGCCAAGTGATTGTGTGTATCTCCAAGAGAGAGTATTTATGCTAGATAGTGGGTTCATGCCCCTTTTGTTCCTGGGCACGAGTGACAGAAACGTCTAAGGGCGAGGGTGTGCTGTTGCTACTAAGGGTAAAACAGCGGTGTTAAAGTCTATTGTGATATTTAATATTGCTTAATTCATGCGCTTTAGTTAATGCAAATATCTTTTGCTTGCAACTTAATACCGATGGGTGACAGGCTGGATAGCGATCCCACGGTGGACTTTTTAGACAAAGATGCAGTTGGACTCAACGGTCTTTGTTCATTGTCGTGATGTCTACTTAAATATTATCATGTTCTCTTTGTCATAGCTAGATTAAGTTTGTGTTATAATCTTGTCAATTGCCCAGCTGTAATTTGTTTACCCATCATATGAATGTTTTATTTACTTGAGAGACTCCACTAGTGAACCCATGGCCCCCGGTCCATCTTTTTACATTGATTTCAACCTTTATTCATCACTTTTCACCATCATTACTCCTCTGGTCCATTTTCATAATTCATCTATTTCACTATACAATTAACCGCTTTGTTTTCTGCGAGACCGGAAAGATTGACAACCTTTCCGCCGTTGGGGGCAATATATTTTGGTTGAGTGTGTGCAGGTCCACGTCTGTCGAAGATTAAGCACCAGAGATCTTCAACATTCACTTTTTTGTTGATTTCAAGGTCCTACTGGTTCGATAAACCTCGTTTCGTTATCGAGGGAAAATTGCTGCTTGCTACATCTCCGCCTTCGCTTGGGGCACCACCCAACTCTTCATCAGTACCAATCAAGCTCTTTTCTGGCGCCGTTGCCGGGGATCTTGGAGCTACAGCATGGGGAGTCTCACAATCTCAATCACTTTACTTTGTTTTTGTCTTGCTTGTTTTATTTCTCGTTAACTTATTTTTCTTGTTGCAAAATTTTAAAACCCAAAAAAATTAGTGTAGACTTTATTCCTGTCTTGTTATTTTATTTTATCATTATGTCTTCCACTGAAAACACCAAGTTGTGTGACTTTACTAGCACTAATAACAATGATTTCATATGCTCTCCAATTGCTCCACCCGCTACTAAAGCGGAATCTTATGAAATTAAGCCTGCCTTGTTAATTCTTGTTATGAAAGAGCAATTTTCTGGTGCTAGTACTGATGATGCCTCCTCTCGTTTAAATAACTTTGTTGAGTTATGTGATATGCAAAAGTATAAAGAGGTAGAAAGTGATATCATAAAACTGAAGCTTTTCCCTTTCTCTTTGAGAGGGAGAGCAAAAGAATGGTTATTGTCTTTGCCTAGAAATAGCATTGATTCTTGGATTAAATGCAAAGATGCTTTTATTGGAAAATATTATCCACCTGCTAAAATCATACAATTAAGGAGTAACATTATGAACTTTAGACAATTTTATAATGAACATGTTGCTCAAGCTTGGGAGAGAATGAAATTTATGGTTAAAAATTGTCCCACGCATGGATTAACGATGTGGATGGTTATCCAAACCTTTTATGCAGGGTTGAATTTTTCTTCAAGGAACCTCTTGGACTCGGCAGTGGGAGGGACCTTCATGTCCACAACATTAGGTGCAGCAACTAAACTCTTGGATGAGATGATGACAAATTATTCGCAATGGCATACCGAAAGAGTTCCAAGTGGTAAGAAGGTAAATTATGTCGAGGAAATTTCCTCTTTGAGTGATAAGGTTGATATGATTATGTCTATGCTTGCTACCAATCAGTTCCATATTGATACTAATAATGTCCCACTTGCTTCATTAATTTCCCAAGAAAAGGATCAAGTTGATGTTAATTTTCTTAATAGGAGTAACTTCAACAATAATGCTTATCGAAATAATTTTGGTAGTAACAATTATAAGCTTTATCCTCCCAATAATGGCAACTCTTATGGTAATTCCTATGATAATTCTTATAATCCTAATAAGAATGTGTCCTCTGATCTTGAAAATGTTTTAAAAGAATTTATCACTTCGCAAAAAGCTTTCAACAAAACTGTCAAATAGTAACTTGAAAAATTGGATAGACTTGTCTCTAAAGTGGAAGATCTTGCTCATGATGTTGAAATTTTAAAAATTAGAACTACTACTCTTCAAGACAAGCCTACTGAATCTTTAAATTCTGTTTCTATTCAAATTAATGAGAATGAAAGGATGATGACTCGCTTGAAAGCTAGGTGGGCTAGAGAGAAAGAAGAAGCTAGAATTGCTGAAATGAATAGCAAAGCTGTTAAAGTTTATACTATCCAAACTCCAATGAGGAACCTCCTAGCCTATTTAAAGATGATAAAATTGATTTTAATAATTGCAATCTTACTGAAGTCATAAAGTTCTTACAAAAACTTGCTAAGTCACCGGATGCTAGTAAATTAAATATTGCCTTCACCAAACATATTACCGATGCTCTTATCAAGGCTAGGGAAGTAAAGCTTAAGCTAGAAACTTCTATTCCTAGAAAATCAGAAGATGGATGGGAACCCACTATTAATATGAAAATAAATGACTTTGATTGTAATGCTTTGTGTGATCTTGGTGCTAGTGTTTCTGTTATGTCTAAATGTTTCTATGATATGCTCAGTTTAAATCATTTGGAAGAGTGCTATTTAAATGTTCATCTTGTTGATTCTTCTACAAAGAAACCTTTGGATAGAGTTGATCATGTCCTTATTGTTGTTAATGATAACTATGTTCCCGTTGACTTTATTGTTATGGACATTGAGTGCAATGCTTCTTGTCCTATTATTTTGGGGAGACCATTTTTGAGAACCGTTGGTGCCATTATTGATATGAAAGAGGGAAATATAAGATTTCAGTTCCCCCTGAGAAGAGGGATGGAGCACTTCCCTAGAAAGAGAAAAAAGCTTCCTTTTGAATCAATCATAAGGTCAAGCTATGCTCTTGATGTTGCAAAGGCCTCCGAAAAAACTTGATATTTGGCATTGCGCCTAGCTAAAAGGCGTTAAAGAAAAGCGCTTGTTGGGAGGCAACCCATCTTTTACTTTCAGTTTGCTTTTTACTTTTATTGAGTCTTGAAGTTGTTTCCTCTGTATCAACTTCATTGTATCTTTTTCTTTTGGTTTTTTTTGCGTCAAATTTAGCCTCCAATGCATTGAAAGCGTGAGGTGTTGTTTTGCTGTCCAGAAACAGATTTCTGTCCTTCACTGTTCGAAAATCCAAAAAATCTATGAATTTTATATTTTTCTGAAATTTTTAGAAAGAAAGCCTGATACTTTTATCTATCTTTCGTTAGTTTTGAGTTTTCTGATTTGATCTGCAGAAGTGCCTCGAAAAATTCGATCTTTACAGACTGTTCAGATTTTGACAGATTCTGCTTTTATTTTGCATTCGTCTCTTTACTATTGTTAAATGTGATACTCTAGAGGTGGAGTGCCACATTGAGACTTAGTGAACAGTAGATAATGCCTAATAAAGTTGTTTGCAATTTTTCTTGAGTTGAACACATGTGCATTTTAATTTATGAGCACTAACCCTCTAATCAGTTTATGAGAAGTTTTGTGTGAAGTGAGTTTTTAAGTTCCAAATGAGAGGATAATGAAAAAAATTGAAGATGGATCAGAGCTCAAGCTTGGGGATGCCCCCATGGCACCCCCTCTGAATATCAAGAACTATCAAGCGTCAAAGCTTGGGCATGCCCAAGGCATCCACTCTTCTTCATCGACTATCATGAGGTCGTATTCGTTGAACTAAGTTTTTATCACTTTACATATTATGTGCTATACTTGGATCATCTTTTTACTTTCAGTTTTGTTTGTTATTTTTCTGGTCATATGCTTGTTTGATCCTTGCTTTATTTGTATGGGAGAGAGACACGCTCCGTTTTTTGATTTGAATACTCCTGTGCTTCGCTTATATCTTGTTGAGTATTCTTAGCTGCTGTTTGTTTGCTAGTAAGCTCTCGGTTTTATATTTTATCCTGTTTAGAGCTGCTAGTTGTTGTTATTGAACTCTCTTGTTCTTCACTTATATTTGTTAGAGAGTTGTTTTGGTTGCTTGGTTGATGTGTTAGAACGATAAAATGCTATGCATGTGGTAGTGGTATGAAGTAGAAAAAACCTGCATAGTCTTGTAGATCACTATGTGGATAATTTGATAATTATCAATTGTTTTGAGACATTAAAATAATTAATGGTTAAAATGTGTTGGTTAATGGTGTTAGAGCTGATTAGTGGAGATGTGTTAGTAAAGCGTGGAGCCGTACTTTTCTGAACTAAATAATCTAAGTCAATAATGCTAATGTGTCATGAATTCTCCTCAGTTGAAAATAAGTTCCTAGTGGGTAGTTACTGCAACGGTCGGGGAAGCCAACGGAGCACTTGTATCGCCGCCATGATCCCTCTCGGGGTGTCTCTAACCATTTGTGGAACACTGAAACTGCTAGTTGTTTGCAATATACGAAATGCATTGTGAGTTTTGGTTTTTTGGCACTTCCACTTCCATATTTTGCTAGCCTCTTCGGTGCTGCGCAATGCCCTCTCTCACATTGAGATTGGTGCATACTTCGCGAGTACATCCAACTCCGTGGGAGAACTTCATCCTGTTCTCCTACACATAAGCCAACTATCTCCCTCAAAATAGCCACCATACCTACCTATCACGGCATTTCCATAGCCGTTCCGAAATACATTGCCATGCAACATCCATCATTACATTACATGACTTGATGTTGTTCTTCATTACCATATAGTTTGCTTGATCATTGAGTTAGTGTGCTGCGTGGCTTGCCACATGTTCTACATTTTTTTCCACACTACGCTCGATCATGCATATCTCCTTTTATACATCATGTATTATTCTTATGAGTTATGAGTACCAAAAAGTGTGATGATCCAATTGTAATATAGAGTGTTGCTCCTACAGTGAGGTATAAAAAAAAAGAGAAGAATAAAAGAGCCCAAAGAAGGTCAAATGAAAGAGCATTTAAAAGAGCCAAGGAGGCCACCCAAAATCCAAAAAAATAGAAAAAGAGAGGGAGCAACATTACTATCCTTTTTACCACATTTGTGCTAGTAGCACCTACACTTCATTATAGAGAGTCCTCATGTTGTTTTAGTAGTATAACTAAGTGGGGAACTATCGTTATAGAACTTGGCTTGTATATTCCAAGGATGAGCCTCCTCAAGTGAGCTCTAGGTCTTCATGCGCAAGCAAGTTGGATGCACCCCCACTAGTTCCATTGGAGAGCTTTCATACACTTATATCTCTATGTGCATCCGTTGCATGGCAATCACTACTCCTCATACAGTGTCAACTACAGGATTTCCTACTGTCTTGTGGTTACCTTCTTCACAGTTTGAGCCTTTCTTTTTTACCTTCCAAACCTCCATCATTGTTATCTTTGCCATAACATCTTGGTGCCAAAGCCACTTCTTACTTGCACTAGTTGAGTAGACTTCGAAACAGTTGATTTTTGAAGTAGATGGATTAGGACACTTGACTTGAGCTTGGCTATTTTCATGAATGACTAATTAGATGCTTTGAAGAATTATTGATACTTTACTTTGGAGACATAATTTGCAATTCTTCTTTCTAAACCTTATGTATGGTTCCATGTCTCCAACGCACTTATTCATGAAAAGTTTTTAGCATTTGTTAATTATTGTTTGCTTAATGTCAACTATAGACAACTGTTTTGGATCACCTTATTCACATCATGTGCTTTGCATTACTATCTTGATCAAGATTATGTTGGTTGCATGTCTCATCAAAAATTATTTTGTTATCACTTACCTACTCGAGGACGAGTAGGAGTTAAGCTTGGGGATGCTGATACGTGTCAAACGTATCTATAATTTTTGAGTGATCCATGCAAATATATGATGTTGTCACATGTTTCTATTATCATATCACATCATTTTTATGCATTTTGTTGGACTAACCTATTGACAAGATGTCCAGTGCCAGTTCCCTGTTTTTGCTGTTTTTGTGTTTCAGAAATTTACTTCTGGAAATATTCTCGGAATTGGACCAAAATTTACGGAGATTATTTTTACGCCAAGACGAAGACGGAGACCGAAGGGCGACCTGGGGGGCCACCCAGGGGCCACAGGCGGGTGCCTGCCGCGGCCCCCTGGACCCGCGGGTGGGGCCCGCCCCTGCCCCCTGGGCACCGCCTCGGCCCCCCCGACGCCTATAAAATCCTAAAACCCTAAAAATGACGGGGCGGCCATTATTTTCCAGAAAAGTCATCCCGAGGCGCCGTCACCTCAAACCCTAATTCGGGGGTGATTCTGAAGCAAATCCCGGCACCCTGCCGGAGGGGAGATCGATCCCGGAGGGCTCTTCATCGCCATGCCTTCCTCCGGATGATTTGTGAGTAGTCCCACCCTGGACCTTGGGTCCATGTCAGTAGTTAGATGGTAGTCTCTCTCTCTTGTGCTTCATGTCTTATGATCTTGTGAGCTGCCTAACATGATCAAGATCGATTATTGTAATGTTATGTGATGTGTTTGCTAGGATCCGATGGATTATAAAGTTATGATCAGTTTGTGCATGATTCTATATGTTGATTTATGTTCTTGCATGCTCTCTGATGTGCGTAGTTACTTTGGCCAAGTGATTGTGTGTATCTCCAAGAGAGAGTATTTATGCTAGATAGTGGGTTCATGCCCCCTTTTGTTCCTAGGCACGAGTGACAGAAACGTATAAGGGCGAGGGTTCATGCCCCCTTTTGTGATCCATCTTATTACATTGATTGCAACCTTTATTTATCACTTTTCAACATCATTACTCCTCTGGTAAAACCTTTCCGCCGTTGGGGGCAAAGTATTTTGGTTGAGTATGTGCAGGCCCACGTCTGTTGAAGATTAAGCGCAAGAGATCGTCAACATTCACTTTGTTGTTGATTTCAAGGTCCTACTAGTTCGATAAAGCTCGGTTCGTTATCGAGGGAAAACTGCTGCTTGCTACATCTCCACCTTCGCACCACCCAACTCTTCATCAGTAGCAATCACACCTTCAGCTCGAGCAAAGGCTAATGGGGATGTTAAGTTGACGATGTCTTTTGACATGCTATGCAAAAAGTTGCAACGAAAATCTCAAGATATTGTGAATGCCATGGATGATTTGAAGACTACAAAATTGTTGACTCAGGAGCTAAGAGATAATGGTTGGAGCAAGCTTTCGTTTTGTGTGAAATAGGAAGTCAAAACACCACACTTTGGTGAGTTATATGTTGATTTTATTAATTCTCATGCAGATGATGAGAGTACAGTTGAGCACCATTATCGGTGTGATATTTTCATGGTTGTTGTGGATCAACAAGCACAAGAGTTGAATTGCAGATTCAACAAACAAGTGACAGAGCTTCTCATTATGTGCACTTCCTTGGACCCGAAAAAAAATTCATTCAGCTCATTTGATATTGATATTGTGTGTTCTTTAGCTTCAAAATTCTATCCTGCTGATTTTGAAGAACAAGAAAGGGAGATTTTGAGATGTTAGTTACGACATTATGAGCATGATATACCAACAAACCTGAAGTTTCATAATTTGACAACTATATCAGAGCTTTGTTAACAACTTGCAGCCACCGGAAAAAATGATGATTATCACTTGATTGATAGGTATATAATGTTCTTTGCTGCTATACTAGTTGCTTAATTTAATTATTGCTACAACTACTAACTGTTTTTTAATGAATAGATTGGTTCGCCTTGTTCTTACTTTACCGGTCTCAACCGCAACCACAGAGCGTGCATTTTCTGCAATGAAACTTGTGAAAACAAGGCTTCGAAATAAAATGGAAGATGGATTCCTACGAGATTGCTTGGTAACATACATTGAAAAGGAGATTGCTGTTGGAATAACGACGGATGCAATCATAGATGAGTTTGATGAAGCACCATGTCGAGTGGACTTTAATTGAAAAGTGTTAGTTGCTCTTTATCTTGTTTCTATATATTTGTTTTTGAGTAATGTGCAATTGTAGATCCTTTTGTCCTCAACAATTATTCTATGAACAGTGGTATAATTAATGGAAAAAATACTTGCTATCACTTCTTCCCATCTTTTTTTGGTTGTTTTTGACATTTGTGAGTTTTCTTCTTTGATCGGCTCCCCTCAAACATTTTTCCTGCCTCCGCCCCTGGCTGTGTGCATCTTGGATATGAAGAGGTACATCCTTCTCGTCCGCCCATGCTCTCCCTTATATAGGTCATAGCCTCTTGGCAACGAGTTCAGATCCTTGGCGAGACATAGAGAACATAATTTTCGCCCGGCGGAAGAAATTTAAATAGAAAACATGTCATACAGTGCTGTCACATTGGCATGTCTAGATACATGACATACTAGTGCTTGTTGGTTGACACGTATACTAGATTGATCACTCATTGTGTGCGATGCAAGAATTTATTCTTCGAGTATATCACTCACTAAATCGATCTCGATTCCCAAACAATTTAATCTTCCAGCAACCAGACACTAACTCGAGCTCGATTAACGAGGCACAACAAGGATTACGCGGAGCGACACGTTCGAGTGAACTCTCAAGCCTTTTATGTTTTTATGTCTCCTCCTTCACCAGTCATTTTGGGTTAGACTTTCTAAGTTAATTTATTTAAAAAAACTTCAGAAATTTTATTGATTAATTTTTTTTAATATTCTGACATAGCATTCACTAATTTGACCTCGATACACTCAACAATTTAATATGCGGATATACTTGTTGAGACAAAGAGAATGCAACAAAGCCTATCGAAACACATAACTTGTCACTCTCGTGTTCGCCCATTGGCACGTTCCACAAACATGGCATACTCCAAAATGTCTCCTCCTTCACCAGTTTCACTTAATTAGTCCCACATCTTGCAAAGAGTGCAAAACTAGTTTCACAACTTGCATAGCCGTGACTAATTAGTCCAATTTCACTGAATTTCACCATTTTTTACCAAATTTGGCCCAGATGCACGTTTGTGTGTGACCTAGGTGTTGTCTTACATCGGGTCCCACCTGTCAGGAGCTGTAGAAATATTTTAAAACTAAATACGCTGAGACGCTCATGTCGAAAGGTTCAACCCACACTATGATGTACGATAGGATGTTACTATTTTATACCAATCCACATTGAACCATTGTGAGCTGCCTTGCCCGCCACGGTCTAGTAGACATGCACGCCTACAATGCCACTTGATCTACGAGTAACATATTAGGCTATGCACAACTCTGAAAGATTGAACTTGCGCCATTTGTGGAATGGCCAATCGATCAACTCAATGTTTTTTTGTATTCAGATATGTGCAATGTTCATTTTCGGTTCAGTCAGGCATTGTACATTGTGGCAAGAGAAAGTAAAAATATTTCCATTTCATTTTCTTTCCAATTTTCATGCAACATAATTTATTAGCTGTGCTATCATGGCTTGATGTACTGTATTTTTGTTAATGTTCTCCGTACATTTTACTGTCCACATGTATGCAATTTATGATCTTAATTTTATCAAAGAAAATATTTTAGGCCTAACTATAACCAAAAACAAAAATCTACAAGTTTCCGCAGCAACGCGCGGGGCATCGTCTAGTTGAATCATGTGAGCTGCCTTGCCCGCCACGGTCTAGCAGACGTGCATGCCTACAATGCCATTGCGGACTCTGTCGGCATTGCCCACCACGGTCCCTGCGGCCATGACATACAGGAATCGACTGGAACCGCACGTTGTTGAGCACACCATGCCGGACGTCGCCGCGGAGATCGTCGCCCACGCCGCCACGCACACCGTGTAGGACTTCGGTACGCAGTAAATCGTCGATGTCGTGACCTTACCGTGCAGAACTTGGAGGGAAGGCACGTGGTTCCGCTGACCAGGTTGTCTTGGAGCTCGAGCCACGTGAGCGCCGGTAGCGCCATATTGTAGGGTGAACGCCCTCTAGCACCGGGAACGCGAGCGGCATGGCCATCCATGCGCTCGGCGTGCCACAGCACTGCTACCACATGCACACCGGCACCCCAGCCTAGCCATCTTGTCATGGCCACCGTCACACATGAAGTAGTGCCCCTTCTCTATTACTTTCTTGGCTTGATATAATCTTCATATTTGGTAAACGAGCGGGTGCCCCAGCTGAGCATGGTGTACAGGTCATGCGGCAGGAGCTTCTGTGACGTGTGTGTATATGTGCTAAGTGTGTGTAAGAACCTAAATGCTAGAACGTACCATGAATCGTTCTACGGTGTAGTGGTATGCGCGAGTTGTGCCGCAAGATCTAGTTTGCACGTGAGTTCGAATCCCGTCTTAGCTCTTTTAATTTATTTATTTTTTCACCTACAGAACAAGTGGGACCTGCATGTAAGACAACACCCAGGTCACATATGTCAGAGAAAATTATATATAGGGGTCTTTTCATAATAATTACAATCCACGTGTCAAGTTTTCGGGTTAGTGGGGTTAGCGAGAGTCTGAGGGAATTTCTACAAAAGCGTGCGTCAAATCCAAAATTGGTAAAACAAAGGTGAAATTCGGTGAAATTGGACTAATTAGTCCCAGCTATGCAAGTTGTCAGGGGCGTACCCACGTTGAACCACCAAAGTGCCAAGGACACTGGGTCCAAAACCATTTCCTTGGTATTTTTCATATGCAATATAGTGTGTGACACCCCAACTTTAAGTGAGAAATATGTGTGATCTAAAAGTGGACACCCGGTAGTTTTCTCCCTAGATCCGCCCCTGCAAGTTGTGGGACTAGTTTTGCACTCTTTGAAAGATGTGGGACTAATCTTCTCTCACCATGCAAGTTGCGCTATATAACTATTTTAGAACGGGATAGTTAGCTAGAACGTTGTGCCGTGTCGCCGAAACTTCTGGAATATCTCACTGCCTCGTTCGCGTCAGTCAGCTTTTTCAGTTGCGGGTAGGCCAAAAGTGTTCGCCAAAGGAGAGCTAGCACGCTACGTCCTGTAGCCGGCCGGCCACATGCAGTAGGGGAGTATCGTGTAGCGGCGCGTAGTCTCCTATCAGGGAGCGAGACACGCGAGGTGGGATCGCCGGACGACGACGTGCCGCCTCTCGTCATGGGCGCACGGCACACGTGGCCGCTGGGGTGGGAGAAAAGGTTTGAGTGGTTCACGTGACCGCTCGCATGTCATTCCTAGTTAGCGTAGTAGATACACGAACATGATATCATTGTTGCGTCGGTTCAGCGAACGCGGCTGTGGTTTTGTTTGTGTGCACATGCATGCATGCATGGTTCCGTCATCGTCCGTTGCGAGCAGAGTCTGTCCCTACGATCAGGGGCATGCATGGACACGTACGCACTATAAAGAGCGACGAGCAGGCCAGGCAACGACGCGGGCGGTGGTGCGGCGGCTGAGATCGCGGTAAGAGCTACACAGGAGGTTGACGGTGACGCGGTGGCGGCGGCGACGTACGGAGGTTGCGGTGTACGTAGGTTGAAACGCATGTACTGTACTGTACAACCTAATAGCCGATGCGTAGACACGCACCGTACCGCATGGGTTCAGGACTTCATGCTAGCGAGTAGTACGGAGTACTCCGTACTGGTCACACAATATCATGTTGCGTAGGTTGATAGGTTCAGTGGACGGCTACGGTTTTGTCTCTCTGTGCACACACAGTTAGGTAGGTATCATCCGTTGATTCACATTCACACCCCCTAGCAAGAACCGGAAATGAATCGTGTATGCATGGACACGTACGTGCGTCCACCAGTTGTGCACCGTCGTTTTGGTTGGAACTTTGAAACAAGCCCGATATCATGCTTACTTGTTTAGGGTTTAGGGTTGAAGCGCTATGCATGTTTACCGCAAGAACAACCGCAATCCACACAGTAGATGCATACATAGTTTTCGTCCTTTTCGAACACACAAGAAGAAGCGTTCGTGTTGATCCATTCTATATTGAACTTGTCTTGTCTGGATAGCGCTTGGAGTATGGATTACAGCTGACCTATAGATGCCCATTACTATAAGTTATCATGATATCATATGATCAGAAACAATTTCCAATGCATATGCCTAGAAACGATAAGCCGTTTCACGACCGGCCCTATCCACATGCCTAGAAACTTGCATACACATGCTCTGTAGAATAGAATACGATGTTCGCTATTATAACCAGTACCATGGTCCATGGTCGTGCACGACTCCGAACCACAGGATGAAGGTATCATACGATCGGGTAATACGGAGCAGATCTAGATGTAGGTGGGCCAGCTAAATAAATTAAAATAGTTAATTCTCTCGTTCTATAATGTAAGACGTTTTAGAAAGCTAAATTAGATGTCTAAACCGTTTATATTAAGGGACATAAGTAGTAGTAATTAATGTAAAAAAGACGATCGGCCCTTTTTAAGTTTAGCTGAGGAAAGGGGTGTACCGACGCGAGGCTCTTCTGAAATGACATCATTCTGAATTCCCCATACAGTCTAGAAGACAGCAGCAACACTGGCGGTAACCAAGGTTTTCCCCTAGTTTCGCAAAATTGGTATCTAAGTCAAGAAAACACTACTTATGTTAGCCGGCATTGACCTCAGTCCGATGGCACATTGAAAGATAGTCCACGTCAGTTTAGTAGTTGAGCAGTTTATGAAAAGATGATCTAACGTTTCATCTTGTCCGTAGAACTGCAGGCTATATTACCCGTCCAACCTATTTTTGATGGATTATCCTTATAATTAAGGATACCTTTCCTCAAAACTAACCAAAAAAATGTTTTAATCCTTAGTGGGATTTTGACCTTCCATCAGAATTTATTTGGAAAGTTTATATCATGAAAATCATTTTTCTGTCGAAAGATGCCAGAGAGTAAATTCCATTCTGGGTCAAAGACCATCTAATTGTGTCCTGACGATTTGAAACTTCAATTTAAGAGCACACTTCTTTAACAATATTACATAAGTCCATATTACTACCAAGGATAGTTCTTCTGAAATTGATATTATCCCATCCTTTACCCAAGAAAGCAGCCACAGGAATATTTCTATCAAATAAAATATTACACATACTTGGATATAATGTTTAAAAGGTTTGTCCTCATCCACTAATCTTCCCAAAATCTCACACTCTCCCAATTTCCAACTATCCATCTACAAAAAGAATAAAGTTATTTTTTTAAAGCACATAGCCCAGACCAAAATTGAGTCACCGGATTTAGCTTAAATGCATGTTATACATTTTTTTTCATTGTATTTGTTTCTCAAAATAGTTTGCGAGATCCCTTGAGTGTTCTCTAATTTCCATTGACATTTTTCCATAGCGGATTTGTTCATTATTCTCAAGTTAATTTCCATTGACATTACAAGATTATTTGTACAGTACGTACTAGGAGTAGTACTTTTTTTCTCCCGAAATCAACGGGGTCAAACATTACTTAATCCTCTCTCTCTCTCTCTCAGGCAGATCCATTGACCTAAACCAAAACCAGCAACGAACGCCGGACCATGACCAAACCCAGCACCCAGAATTCCAGAAACATCCTGGAAATACAACTCAACGCCTACGGTGCACGGATGCTCAGCGAATAATCCCGTACTACCTATGTCAAAAAAAAAAAAAAAAATCCCGTACTACGTACCAAACGCGACTATTATACGGCCACCGACCCGCGCGCGGCCGTCCAAAGATTCCCGCTGCCACCCTCCGCTCCGACGCTCCGGCGACAAGATCTACCATGCCACACCCACTGCAGTGTCTAGTCTGCACCCACCGGCCACCGTGTCGTGCGCATCCAAGTTTCCAGCAAAAGTTCATGGAAGCTCTGCTTGATCTGTTGCCGGAGCAAGTGAGGAAGGAACGGCGCGACAACCCATCGACAGGCCACGGTGCGTGCGTGGGAAATCCTGGGGGATTATTGGCCTGGCCGGGCGAACGAACCAGACCAAGTGGCTCCCCACGACCCGGGCAGCGCGGGATGCATGTGCGCCGTGGGTGGCCGGACTGGGGGAGCGCGGCTAGTCGTCGTCGTCGTCGTCGCTCGCATGCACGGCGCCACGCACACGCACTGGCCTCGCTGGCTGGCCGGGCAGGTAGGCGACGCTCCGGCCCTGCATCGATTGGTCGATGCATGGACATGGAGAACTAATGGTGTGTAGTTATTTGTCGTCTTTGGCGTTCATCCTGTGGTTTGGAGTCGTGCACGACCATGCATGGGGCTGGTTAGGATAGCGAGGAACATCGTATTCTATTCTACTTTTTTTTTTGATAAGGTATTCTATTCTACTGAGGGCTCATTTGGTTGCGGGGGGAGAAATACCCAGGGAAAATAATCCCGGCCGGGAATCTGAGGAATCATGTGTAAACTCCGGGATTCTGTTCCTGACCTCTGGACTAGGGGAAAATACACCCCGAGAAAAGGCCGGGATTCCAGTTACCAAATGAGCCCTGAGAGTGTGTATGAATGCAAGTTTCTAGGCATGTGGATAGAATCGTCAACAAACGGCTTGTCGTTTCTAAGCGTACATTGGAATTTGCAAATAGCTAAGTTTTCTGAGATGATACCATGGAGTCATGGTAACCTACACTGGGGCTTGGACAACGTTAGCCGTAATTCATATTAGGACATGTACCACGGAGACGCTTGGTTCGATTTCCTGGCCGTTATGCCCAGATTCCA